>VFFE01007203.1:235074-255233 GCA_008921705.1 Burhinus oedicnemus
CTGTTGTCTCAACTGATTAAAATCTTAACACTGGCAGACCTCCTTTGTCCTTAATTTTTATATTTCATAAGAAAATTCCTGAAGCACTCCAGAAGAACACACTCTCCCTCCCATACAGGCCCCACAAGGTTCTCACTCATATAATCCCGTCTCTAAAACTCATGTGGTCTTGCCAATGCCTGAACCCAAAAGTTCCCTTTCCTTCCATGAACTTCACAGGCTCAAAGAGATTTCTTTTGTGAACGTGTGTATCCTAAGTCTATCCACACTTCAAAAAGTCTTGCTGCTGGGCATCTAAAGTTTGTCAGACTGATTTCCAGAAGCCCTGGGACCATATGAACCTCACATTCCCTGTTAGATCTCATCTGTCTGGAACATTGTGGACAGAGATAAGTCCTCTTTATTTAAAGAAAAAAGTAAAAGCACACAGAAAGCCACAGCACTCCCAGGACTTTCATTACGATTCAAAGGAAGAGCTCCCTGCAACGGCTGTCAGCAGCACGGCTGGCATTCTGTGCAAGCCTCTAACACCAGTTAAAAGGAAGCTCAGCCAAAGTGGGGGGGTGGCACATAAATAATCCAGTGGTCACAACTTGCACCAATCAGCTGAAGTCTGTGTTTCCCAGCTCCCTTCCTCAGATCAGAAGCAGCTACATCACACATGCCAACATGAAAGCTGGTGCTAGGGTCCTTCTTTTGAGCTTGACAGACTTTGTCCCATTTCATACTCCTTCCCTCTTCTCTACCCTGGCTTCTCACTTGCGCTCTAAGCCCATCCTTTGTTCATTGATTTAATTACTCATAAAGCAGAGGTCTAGTACTCTAGTTAATTTCTTGCATCCTTTTCTTCCCAGTTAAGGCGAGTGACAAAGCCACAGCGATACAGCGCAATGTCGATTAAAGTATTGATCGGCCTACAACATTCACCATCTCAAACTGGGACAGTCAATGCTAGTCAGTACCCACTACACCCCACAGCGTCCACGCTGCAGAGATGCTTTGTCTGCCTGATGGTGTTGCTCTACCTGCAAAGACAGAGGCACAGCTCCACTCAGTGCTAGGGCACATGCCACAAGGAGGTTCTTATTGCTTGCAGCAAAGACTCTTGCAGTCTGGTCCTTCCTGGGTGCCAGCCCTCTTTGTTCCTTTCAAAATGCAGCATGTGCAGAAAGACATGCTTCAACTGCCTGTAATCCCTTCCTCATGCCCAGAGCCCTCACAGCAGTTGCCTCCTGGCCAACAGGCCTTCAGCCAGTGCTGAGCAAAGGAATAAAGTCCCCTCAGCACATTCACACCCTGGTTTTTCCTGGGGCTGCCTACTCAGGGTACTCAGCCAGAGTTCAGCCTTCCCCAGCTGCAGAATCCCTCAGGTGTTTGCAAGGCTCTGACTCCCATGACAGAGCTTGAAGCAGAGGGAAGAGCAGATCAGTTTGTAGAGCCCATGCAGTACAGCAGCTCCGTTTGCTGACAGATGCTCACACGCTGTCTGCGGTGACGCCGAGGACACAAAGTAGTATCAGGGTCTGCCGCAGAGCAGCCACACTATGCTTGCAGGGGGCAGCTAGCAAGGAAGTTAGGGAAGCAGAGAAATCCTCAGGCTCAAAATCCTGCTTTGGGGAATTGGAGTCAATGGCAAGTATTCACCAAAAGCACACAAGAGGATAAGCCAAGTAACCTTCCCTGCATCATCTCCCCCTTGCACGGCCAGACACATACCTATGCTGCCCCAGGACCTGGGGCACATTCCGTGCGAGTCAGCAGGAACAGGCTTGTGCAAAGCAGCCAAAGCAGGCAGAGGCCTGTCTTCCAGCACCTGAGCCTCTTTGCAAATTCAAATTCTGATTCACACTCCAGGAGCAGGGGACATAACATGATGAAATC
This sequence comes from Burhinus oedicnemus, assembly GCA_008921705.1. Taxonomy (NCBI): domain Eukaryota; kingdom Metazoa; phylum Chordata; class Aves; order Charadriiformes; family Burhinidae; genus Burhinus; species Burhinus oedicnemus. Next base: position 236,956 of record VFFE01007203.1, read on the forward strand.
TGGGCAGAACTTGCCCTGAAGATTTAAAGAGGTATGCAAGAAGGGAAAGCAAGGGATGCACTAAGTCCTCACTTAAAGGCAACCACCAGCTATGCTTTAAAACATCCCAGTGACCAAATAAAGCCTTCAAGACTCACCTGCAGCAGGAACCACTCGGCTCCACTAGCAAGAGGCTAAGCTGAGCAGCTGTACGCCTCAAACCAACCTCTTCCCCTTTCCTCTATCAGCAGTGACCCCTATACTCCCTCCTCCCCCACTGTACTGCAGCTTTTTAAATTAATTTTATGGCTGTGACTAATGAAGCCGCTGTTTTCCCATTCATTAAGGGGTGTTCGATCCGTCAGCCCTTGACTCCGCAGCCTTAGCACTTGCTGCCTGTGATGTCTGACACAGGGAAGGGATCGGGCACTGAAGCTGGCAAGGGTTGGAAGAGGCTGTGGAGGGAGGGACGCTGCATTGTAAAATGAGAGGACAGCAACTTATGATCATAGTTTAGCTTAAAGCAGCAGGTGAAAGAATTTCTCAGGCAGCTATTTTTGACACCAAGGATGCTATAATCTCTTGCCCTTTTGTGCTGCCCTTGTACCCATTCTGTTCTCTAAGGAGAATTTAAAGGTGAGCTATAAAACAGGGAGAATAGGGGAAAAAAAAAAAAAGAGCGATATGGTTTCAGATCCCAAGTTAGTATCTAGAAGGATGTGTTGGCCTAAAAAGCTCCAGTAAGTATTGGTGATGAGGACAGGCTGAGACCCTGCTTCCCCAGGGAACGGCCTGTATTTTCAGTTGGCTGAGGTGCCAGTGAATACCTTTGGGACAATCTCAGGAGGCACTTGTTGAGCATCTCTGATTTGCATGCAGAGGGCAGCAAAGGGGCTGAGGCTGCAACGTCTCCAGCTGTAAGCAGCCAATTCTAGTGTTATGCTGCCCTGAAAAGCTTAGAGTCTCAGCAGCCTTCCCGATCCTCAGGGGCCACAAATCCAGAGCTGAGTGCCTGTGTCTAACCCACATCCCTGCACATTTTGGTCAGTGCAATGAGGTGTGCTCAACATCAGAAGGGAGGAGAACCCAGAAGTCCCGGCTTCTACTTTCAGGTTACCCTCAGCCTACTTTTTATACTTGACCAAAAAAATAACTCATGCTTTTTTGTCTGACAAAATGGAGGTTCCTTCCCAATATTTGCTTCTAATCCACAGCACAAAAATGTGTACCCTGACAGGTAATGAACAATTGCTATACCCATTGACTCAAGCTGCCCAGGGAAGTGGTGGAATCGCCATCCCTGGAGGTATTTGAAAGCCAGGTAGACATGGTGCTGATGGACATGGTTAGGCAGTGGTTTTGGCAGCGTTAGGTTGACAGTTGGACTCGATCTTAAAGATGCCTTCCAACCTAGACAATTCTATGGTTCTATGACTCCAGGTAAGAGGCAGAGGTTCATGGTACCCTCCCTTCCAGAGATGCTCCCCTCATCATCTGACAACATAACTGTTTACTTTGGAACACAACACTGAATAAGGGTTTCCTCAGAAAGGCCAGCAGGGCTGAACATGAAGCATGTAAATGCTTCACTTGGCAGCTTTCAAATCTGGAGCCACAGGGCTCTTTGGAGAGGTATTCCTCCTGATATCATGAGATAGCAGCTTTCAGTTGATACCACAGGAGACAAGAACACAGGAATCTGCAGAGGCCTCTGCATGGCAAATCCCCTCTTTTGCCAGATACTGCCTGTATTCTTGTCTTCAAAGCGATTTCAATACACTATATTAAAAAAATGTCATCAAATAAAGGAAAACCCTCAAACCTAGGGGCACAGTGAATTCATAACATCAGTGACAATTTTTTATTTCTTCAGTTTCTCATCTCAGACTGTGTTGCCTACAGGGTTGAGATCAGGTCTCTGTGTGCACATATATATTTTCATCTAATCACTGCTGAAAAACAGCAAAGCTTTTCACACACTTTAATGAAACAACTCATTGTGTTGGCCAGTGACACACTATCTCTTTATCTCCCCTTGCTTTCAAGGGCAGAGGGGTCCACCAACATGGACTACAGCCAGAATTCTGGAGTACCTACCTGTTATCAGTAGACTACTGATAACACCTTCATCCCAGGACAGGCTGCCTCCAACCCAAGGGCATCACAAGCCCTCCAAAAAATCAAAACCCCGTGGGAAAAAGTCTACTTTTGAGGCACAGCTAGAGAGCTTGAGAAATACACCCATGCTCCCAAGAAGCAGACAGAGAAGCATGTAATTCAATGTATATAGCATGTACCTGTAATGAAGCATACCTGCAATGCTAGCCCTGCCAACTGACACCACAAAATGAGAGCTCATTTTTAGACATTCTTTCCAGGTCTATTTGTGCCTCACCTCTCAGGACGGGACATAATCTCTGCACTTCCCAGGACATCTCAGTAGTTTTCTATAGTCTGACGCCTGTTGAATTTTGCATTGGAGTTTGAAGACAGGAGGCATGAGCTGAATATGCTACAGAGTCAGAGCTGATTCCCATTTCAATCCTCCAGAAACATAAAAGTGAATGTTTAATTTAATCACCCCATCTTCTCCGAGGACTCCGCCTCTCTCACCACTGTCTGAGGAGGGTTCCTGTGCATGCAAACACACTTTATATAGGAAAATCACCTTCAGTAAAAGCACACAGGTAAACATATGCCAGAGCACGTCTCCTATCACAAAGACACTGCCATATATGTACAGCGCACAGAGCCCCATTCATCACATCATGAACAAGCAGGTTCAAAGCATCCTGAACAAGAGGGAAAACCCCTGGAGTCTCGTGTCAAGTTTGTACAGACAGAATGACTTACTGTCTGCTGCAGCAGCCTCAAGATCCTTACCCCAGGAGACAACTCCACTACACAGAGCTTGGTGAATCCAAACATCTGGCCCTGCAGGGAGCTTTCTGGGTACAAAAAAACCCCTCAGAGTACTAAGGCTCTACTCTATCTTTCAGGAAGGAGTGGGGAGACAGACACACACCCCTGCAGAAAAGAAACAAAGCAAAGAGCCCCAGTATTTGTATTGTTGTAGGACCTACATTGCCTACCTGTACCTGAAGCCTGGCTGCACCAAATGGAGTAAATATCCAGATACAAAACACTTCAGAGCAGCTGCATAACTAAGCAGACAAGGATAACTGCATTTGTTTTGTACGTAGAAGGGAATGACACAGACATCATACAGGAAGTTTTGTGGCAGGGATAGGACTTTTATCATCTCAGTGTAGCTGAAAGCATTAACTGAGGGGTGTCTCTGCTCTGCTGTAGTAGAGTTCTGGCTTTTGGAAAGACAGGGTAGAGAGGTGTAGCTTTTAGGGAACAGGATTTCATGTCAAACATTGATAGAAGTCAGCGATTCCTCTCTAGAAACGCAAGGAAGAAACACTTAGATAACCAGACAACTGTATCTCACTACATTAGGTAATTCTTCAAGGGTACAGTGAAGTTCCCTCAAGCAGGCAGGCTCCAAGCCGCTGTTCAAAACCAATTCCTTAAGCTTCAACTGTCTGAAAACAAGCACAGAAGAACAGCTATGAAGCAGGAACAAATATAGGTATTCACATCACCTAATCAGAGACACTGCAGACTAATGGTTCTAGCCTCCCTTGTCAGTGGTCAGTGAAGAGAAACTCCCTCCAAGGGTGATTTACAAAACCTGTCAGATGGATGACAAAGGACCAGAAATAAGGGATATAAAGCAAATAAGGGAGATTGGGAACTGAAATTAGAGCCCTCGAAAAGGGAAACGAAGGCCCTTGAACCTGACAAGGATGAGGCTAAATCCATCAATCCAGGCTCCCACCAAAGGACTTGCCAGCTGTGCAGCCCATGGACTCAGGGCCCAGCAGGACACCAGCGACTGTGGCTGCGCTGCCCGCATTGGAGTCGCTCCCAGCCCTGCTCAGCCCCCCCCAAGCAAGGAGCCAAGGCCCTGCAGGTCCTTGTGTCCCACCTCTCCCAGCTGGCAGCAGCGAGCCCAAGACAAGGAGCAAGGCTTTCCCTGCCATACACCTCCACACCTGTTCTGCCCCAAGCGCTCATACTCATGCATCAAGTGCCACAACGGAGTTCAACAGAGGAGCGTGGAGGTGTGGAAGATGCAAGAGATTGTCACAGTCGCATCCCTGCTGGCACAGCCAGGAAAGATAAACCTCAGTTCTTTCACTCCTAGCATTTTAAATTTGTCTCCTTGAGAGAACTGGCTGTGAAGCACAGATATTTCCCCCCCCCCCCTTCCTCCTCCTTCATCCATTTCAAATGTCACCCAAATTGAGGCCAGCTCTGAAGGGCTAAAAAAACCAAGGCCTCTTGCAGCTCCAGAGTGCTGACTTGCATCACATTGGATCTTAGTTCCTTATTTTGTAAATAAGTCAAGGGCAGCTGGAATAATATACCTGTCAAACAACAGTGAGCTTCCAATCTCCCTTGACAGCATCAGCTCACATGTGCTGCCTGCCTTTTACAAGAGTCTGCCAGAAGGAATCAATTCTTTAAACGTATGTTGATGTATAATCACGTTGTCGTGGTTTGGGCCAGATTGGCCCAATCCGATGGAACGACAGATGCTCTCTCTCTCTCCTGCTCCGCTCAGGAGACAGGAAAGAGAGAGAAAAAAAAAGAGAGAAAAAGAGAGACTTAAGAGTTTAGAACAAAATGGAATATACAAAGCCATATCAAGCTCCCAGGATGACAATCACATCACCAGCAGGCTCAGGGGAAGTCCCAGACTGGACTCAGTGACGGACAGGAACTGGATTCCGGATCTGGAGTCAGGATCAGGATCAAAGGTAGATGCAGAGACCGAGTCCTCCCAGGATGCCGGCCATTGAAGAAAAAAAAAAAAGAGGCTGACCCTTTGATCCCTCAGCTTTTATACTGAGCATGAGGCAGATGGGATGGAATACCCTTGTTGGTCAGTTTTGGGTCACCTGTCTTGTCTGCTCCTCCCCGCAGGTGTGACCCCTCTACGCTTTTCCGCTTCTGACCCTCCAACGGGGCAAGTAGCAAAGTTGGCTGGCCTTGGTTGCCATAGCAATAAGTATAAGCCAGAGCCTCTCTGCATACCGTTCCTTGGCATCAGCCATAAACATGGGTCTTATCACTCTGAGAACGAACGGTTTCCTGCACAACATGCTGTTAATTTCAGCAGTTAGAAGAGGCCCAGCTAACAAGCAAAGTTACTGAACAAAATTGGTCCTGCTTTACCTCAAACCAGGACACACGTACTCTGTTGCTTTGGTACGTTCTAGCCATTGACCATGGACCTGAGAGAGGCTTCACCTACAATCTTCATTTCTTATTTTTGTTTCAGGCTAGATCTGGTTCCAGCCTTCCACTGTGAGATTTACTATAGGCAATGCAGGTGAGACATGCAAGTGGGCTGCCCAGCACTTTAGTTTACGACCTTATGTTTATGACTTTGTCACATGCTAATCAGTTCAGCTACAAGTCTCCATGCCAGGGGCCTGTCTGCTAGACACAATTTCTGACAGGGAGAGTTTCTTTTGGGATAACATTGCTGCTTCTAAGAAGGTAGGGTTTGTTTTTTTTTTTTTAAGAGGAAAAAACACATACCTTTACCTATAGTAAGAAATAAACAATATTTTGGCTGAATTTTTGCAATGGTCTCCACACTGATATGTAGAGACTCATTAGAAAATTGGAATCCATTAAGGAAAAATAATTAACGAATAGATACAGGGCTCTGCAAATAGAAAGTCATTAAAGTTACCAGAGCACTCTGATATTTTGACAGCTGTGTCATGGCAAAGCTCTTGTGGAAATTCAGTGTTGTGTTGTAGTCAGTGCAGGCAGAGACTGCATCATAAATAATGCATACAGACAGGTAGTTTGCAATGACAAGAAGAAAGTGCTTAATAGCCATGCTGTTAGCACCATCAGTTCTTGCACATGGAGAGAGGCACAGGTCTTGCAGAGCAAATTGTAGGTGCTTAAAGATATAAGACACAGGCATAAGCAGGAAGAACTCAAGCTATTTAAAGCAATCTCTGTTCTGATGTTCCCAGCTTCTTGGAGGTCTGGCTGTTGCCTCAATATTCTTCTCTCAGAAAAGTGGGTATAATGTTATACAGAAGTGAGTATAATGTTATACAGCTTGTGTTTATTTGCTTCAACTGCTATCGAGGCTCTCAAAGCATGCTGTGAACTTTAATGAATTAGGCTGAACCCTATGCTCTGACAGGTGTAGAGGGATCCAGACATCCCATTCAGGGATGGGGAAACTGAAGCTCAGGGAAGTAAATGTTTGCTCAAGGTCAAAAGATGTCTGTGTTAAAAGCAGAAATAGAAGAGATGGCATGGCTCACAATATATGGGAGAAATCTTTGCTGCTATAAACTGGAACAAGTCTCTGCATGTCTGTACAGCAAAGGCAGTAGGCACTTGATTTTACCCACAGGATTAACCCTTCATCTTTACAAACCAGCCTTTGTCTTGTTACAGACATACCACAAGGATGCAAAAAACAACGTAACAGCAGCAGAACATTTGACATAAAATAAAGCTAGCAAAGCATCTGGGCAACGAAGTTCAAGCACCAACTGTGCTTCTGGTTACTGAGAAGTACTGCTTAATACAGCAAGGAAGCAACTCTGACCTCTTACACTGCTGAGAATAAAGCAGTTAAAATAAGCATTATAGCAATGGTGGAAAGTCACACAAAACTAGGCTCAAGTAATCTAGTAAGGAAAAACAAGGCATTTCCTTATTTTCCGATAAGTGATCACAAGGGTGAATTCAATGTCTTAATTGCAGACTTAACAGGCTGTGCTGGGTCAGGACCACATTCCCTCTAATCCACTATCCTGTTTTATACAGTGGCCAGATGCAGACAGGAAAAAAGAACAAAGCAAACATACCCAAGTCTACTCTGATCTCTGCTTTGAGCATTGATTTATCAGACCATAATCCTGAGGGTAATTGCATTAAAATTATTAAGACTCAAACTAAGATTTGGACCATTGAGCATAAGCTTGGCCAAATTATTTTTACTTCTGTTCAGCTCGGTGCACTATCATCTCATTTACTAAGCTAAACGATCAGAAGTTTAGCCACTCTCTGCAGAAGGTTTTTACGATATTCGCTGTACCAAAGGACGACCCTTTGCTGCTTGAGTTAGCAAAACAGCTCCCGTAAGTAGAATGCTGTTACCCCCCACTCAGAGTAGGGGCTGCAACAAACATTTTACAACTTCATTAGGTGTCAGTGCCTGCAGACACAAAAGACTGGAAAAGCCAGGAACATCACTGCAAGTGACACTGCCTGAGTAAAAACACCAGCCAGAAGACTGACCAAATGTTTTCACTTTGTGTCAGGAAACAAAAATAAGTGTTGACAAATAAAAACAAAAGAGCTGGTCTGAGCAAGAGACTCTTCAATATTTCCCTGTGTCTGGCTTTCGCTTTCTAATGTTGACACACGCAAAAAAATCCCTGCTGTGCCCAGATCTGGGAACACATCCCAGAGCCCATGGAAGGTGCCAGCCCTTCCAGCAGGCACTTGCCTGTCACCATTCACCAGCAGAAACCAGGGCACACAGCAGGGACAAGGCAGCAGGCTCTGCAGAGTTGCATGCAACTCCACTTTGAGCACCTGAAAGAGCCCTTTCCCATAGCCTGCCTGGCAGGGTCACCTGCCCTTGCTGGAGTCAGGACTACCTAGCTGGGACCTTGAGGAATCGGGTCCTCTGCACCCAGTTTGGCTCTGCGGCAGCACGACTTGAGCAGAGGAGTTGCTCTCCCCTCACCAGGACACACACATGGCAGCAAAAGCAGACCTCTTGCCTGCCTCCATTGCTGCCTCCCATCCACAACCTTTCCCAGCACTGCCTGAGGATCTCAGAGGATCCAAAGGAGCATGATGGGACATAAAAGGCAGGTCCTTGTCCCAAAACCACTCCACTCTGGGACCACGTGATGCAGAGGACTGGCCCCCACACCCTAGTGACCTACCAGATTATACCCTGCCTGCTGTATCACTTAGACAGCTGCGGCACCCTCCTGGCATGGTCTCTTTTTCCCATGTCCCAGATAATCAAGTGCTCCCTCACCCCATTATGTTATTCTGCAGAGTCACTGCCTAAGGATCCATATTTGGCTCAGAGATAACTCAGTAGGAAGCCCCAGAGTGTTCAAAATCCAGGAACGTATCAGCCTCCAACTGGAGACCATAGTCCCTCTCAGCAGATGCAGTTACAGGCATCTACCTAGAGGGGTAATTTTGAGCTGCCTTTCTCAATTTTTATATTTTTTTTTAAAATGTTCTAAAACTTCTTTTCCCAGCCCTGGGCTTCCCTGGAGCATTTCACCTTTTTCAATTGATTACCAGCTTCATCTACTCAAGATAAGTTGCATTTTGATGGTTGTTACTCATTGTTGAAATCACCTCACCCCACTGGGGACCTAGTGTGGTTGAACAGGCTGCAGAGAGAAAGAGGGATCTATTTGTCTGAACGTAGACACTGACCAGGAGAAGGTCTTCATATGAGCACATTATCCGGGCTGACTCCTCAGACAGTTAACCAAGAGAAACAGATGCTTCTAAGGAGCAATACATCCCATCCATGTCCCGAAGTGGCCTCCTAATACAGGCAGGAGAACCTTCCTCATGTGTTCCTCTTTCTCTTCCCTGACTAAAATACAGATGAACAGATCAGACATAGTCATAGGTGCTGCCTTTCTCAGTGCAGTGGTGTAAGCAAAATAAATCTCAACCAAAACGTTTGTTTTGGCACTGGGAAGCCAGGCCCTGCAAACACAGACTTCCCCCGCCTTTCATTCTACACTGCAGCTGTGCAGACCTGAGGGGGAAGGATTTGGATTACACTGTCTAGCAAGGCCTTCTACTGAGATTGCTTTTGGCTGCAAGCACAGCAATACATTTGCAAAGCCACCACACCACCCTGAGATGCCATCTGACTCCATTTAGGGAGGTTTGCTGCAGAGTTCCCCTTTTGCAGGCATACAAGAAAACAATCCAAAGTGGGAGGACTGCAAGGAAAATGTTCTGGCTCTCAACAAGAGATCCTGGGTTGTGAGTCAGGCTGGGACGGCAAACCAGAAAGAATAGAAACTAGAAAACGGACAACAGCTCTTCCTCCCCAGATCTGGCTACAGTAGTACAGAGAACAAGTTTGTGAAGCTTAGAGAGAAGCTGAAGATTTAAACCACCTCACACCAAGAACAAAAGTCTTTATGAACACAAGAAATCAGTTCTGTGGATCCGGTGTTGATGGGCTTTGCCATTTGGGAAGGTGTTAGCCTCCAGTGGAGAGCTTTTCCTCTGATGGGGGAAAAGGTTTGGCCATTCCAGTATGCAGGTGCTTTGATGTTTTATCAGGACAGTGGTACACTGCAGACACCATAGGATCTCTCTCTTGCCGAGCCCCAAAACTTGTAGGAACATAATACTTGAAACCTCCTGTCCTCTGCTAAATGTCACTGAAATGAGCTAACAGCACAGAAGTTACAGGAAGCGTGTATACAGACACTGATTATGTAAACCTCATTTCTTTAAGCTAAAAAATGGTAATGAAAAGCTATATCGTCTTCCACATACTCTAAGATTAAACAAGCCCTGCATTATAAGCACCACAGAAAATTGCTTAGATCCTTTTTCCTCAGATGTTGCGCAGGGTTCAGCACCACAATAGTCCGCTGTCTTTTCAGACCATTTCCCTCATCTACAAGAGGAAAATGTCTGGTGTAGTGACTGCTGGAGAAACTATTCCATCATGCCTCCCAAAGGACACTACGACAGCAGGTTTTTATTCCAGAATAAAAAACACTCCAAAGTAATTAGCATCCTTCAAAAGTGAAGTAATTACGCTACAGTAAAGTCACTTATGTTCCAGAAGAGCGTGTCCATGCAGGCAACTATTCTGGAAGGCTTCCGGCTGAACAGCTTATTCTGCAATTGCTATTCCAGTCAATCCCAGCAAGTGACAATGATCTCTCATTTCCCCTCCCTATAAGGGGGGAAACCAGATTAGGAAAGCTAGTGTTCTTCAGGAGATGTTTGAACCAATTTCAGCCAATTTGACAGATCCACCAGCTTAAGGGAAATTAATTTTGTGGAAGTTTTATAACCACTGCTAGAAATTAGAGGAGCAAGGTCAAATGCATTCCCTGCCCCTAAAGAAAAGGAAACAACTACGCTCCGCTATGTCATTAGCTATCAGTGCATCTACAGCAAAGAGCATCTTTATGAACTCTCCAACCACATACAAAGCTTCAGAAGTGCACGTTTTATTAGACACCAGAGACTCCAACGTAAATCACAAGTCTGAAGGAAAGCTGGCTGTGTTATTTCCACAGCTCCTGGAACTGCTTTTTCAACAATAAAAAGGATGTGGAAGACAACTAATATTTGAATACATCGCTACGTGTAACCACGGGCAAAGCACTGTGCTCTGTTGCCTGGCTCATGGTGCAGAACTGTACCACTGACACCAGCAGCGTTCATCTGTTTCCAGCGATACGGGAGGTGGGACAGTATCTCCCAGTACTGTCTACTTGCCAAACAGACTCTAAACTGAAGAAGGCAGAAGGGTTAATTGAGACCAGAATGGCCTGGGATGATTTTACTGTGGGCTGGCACGTACTTTAAGTGTACTGATCTATCTTTGGAGCTCCTTAGCATATTTGCTCAGCTTATTTGCATATACAAATATAAACTGTACTCTCCAAAAATTGCTCAAGTAGAGTCTGGAGCAAATTAAACACTCAAGCTGAGGAGAGGGGGGGGGGGGGGGGAGTGAAAGAAAATTGTAGCTATTGCATGTTCTGGGTCCGTAGCGGACATGGCTTAAAGCAAGGAGACTTGCAAACATCAAGTACTAGGAGAAAACATAGAAAACATGACAGGAAAGTCATGCTAGTCAGAGAGGTGCATGAGTAGTTTATTTCTGCATATTTTTTCAGCCAATATGGAAATCTGTAGCTGTCAGCAGTGACGGGGATTATATCTTACTGAAGTAAGACTTGGGGAAAGGGAGACCTGACCCAAAACTTCTTGGGACAAGGGATACTACCGATTTCCATGGCCTTCAATCAAGCTTTGACTAGCAAGACGACTAAATCACGCTGGTCCTGCAGGTGCCAGCTTCAACACAGAGGGTCATGAGCTGGCCAGGCTGTGTGCGCAGATCCCACACTCCCACAGCTTGAGTCAAACTGGGAAACACATTTTGTGTCAAAAAACAGATGAGGAAAAGGCTGCCTACACTGGCTGGTCCATTCCCCTGCCAAAGCAACCTGCTCTGCAGCGCAGTGAAACACAGCTGGTTTTGTGGCTTAGTGACAGAGGAACAGGCTATCATGACTTTTAGTGAGGGGTTGTAAATACTTGTGATTTTTACCACACTGCCCCAGGGGATGCAAATGGCTTAGTCAAATTCTGGTGGGCAAAAGCTCCCATCAGGCTCCGTATCAACAACACGCACATCAAGCTCACCCAGGAGGCTGATGGGAGGCTTCGAAAATACAAGCCCCAAAGAAAGGTCAAATGAAATAGGCTTGCTCAGCCCAGATAAGAGTTTTCTGAAGTGGGGATGTAACAGACTTCTGATATGTAAAAGGTTGTTCTGAAAAGGGAAGTGAGCGATTATCCGTCAGGCCACTAGAGGCAGGACAGGGGAAAATAGGGTGAATCTGCAGGAGAGCACACAGAAAAAGGTAAATTTAGGTTTCTTGTTAGGGTAAACTTTTTAATGCTGAGGATAAATAAGTATAGAACAAACTAGTCAATGCATTGAATCCTTGTCAGAGGAGGATCTTAAGGATGTCTGTCAGGGTTGGTGCGATATAGTCAGTTGTATAGAGGGTAAGGGGACAGATTAGATGACCTCTGAGTCCTACCAGCCCCATATGTCTATGGCTATACTTCTCTTTTGTATATGGAGAAGTGCAAAGAGTTGAATAAGTTGCAAATAATGAACTCTGAAGGAGAAATTGAGGGTTTTATCCATGTTCTAAGAAACACATTATGTGAAATTCAACATTTGATCCTGGGGCAGGGCTGTGCCTTGTGTTAGAGGAAAAACCTCTAGTAGCTCCTGTTCAGGGTGGGGCCTATTCCTTCCTGACCTCATTGCTAGTGGTCAATCAGTCCTCAAGCATGTGAGCAAGTCACCAGACTGCACAGGAGTTTCTCAGTGTCCCTAGGAAAATCTGTACATCCCACCTGGTGTCCTGTCTCTAGCTGGGACCAATCTCTGATAATCCAGAATAGGGCAAAGGCAGCAATCCAGAAGTTAAAGATGGGGGAAAAGCAGAAAGACTGATGGTGCAGATTCTTCCTGCTCCCTGCAGACCAGTACCAGAAGCCCTGAAGAGGGGATTCATTTAGTACAGTGCATGATGCAGCCAAATTAATTCACTTTTGGTCTTCCCTCCCCCACCTAGATAATGCAAAGCCTCCTCCATCAATTAGCACTCCAAAACTTCTCCCATTCTCCATTCCTCTCCAAAGCAGCTAACAATACCCCCGTTCAGCATTGCCTTAAAACCTGCTCAGCCCAGCAATTCTACTTTGCATTTAGGTTACAAGAGTTAAGAAGATTTTCTTTGAATGAGCTCTTACTTTCAGAGCAGAAATGAAGAGTAATCAGCTCTCAGGAGCAATGTTTCCCTCCAACCCCAGCAAGCCACCTCTGGGGACTGGAATTAATTTCTTGCCTCCTTTCCCCCATGACAGGCAGGCTCTGAGCCCCCAGACAATGCTGACTTGCAGTATGATTCTCCAGAGGCATTGCACCATGTAAGGACTGGAGGGAATATTGTCACACAGGAGATGGAGGGGGAAAGACAGGGAAGAAGAGGTTTCAGCTTGCTTTCTAGCAAAAAGTGAAGCCTGTTCTGGGAGTGATGATTTATCTCATGGGGACAGGAAAGTGCTGGAGTTTATCTAGGGTGGCAGCATATATCTGTGTGTCTCAAGGGGAAGGGGTAGAACAGATTAAAGAGGCTCTTTGTCAGTCATTGTGCTCCTCTCAACCCCTGGCTGCTTGAGCTCCCAGGTCAAAGGCAACTGGAGTAACTGAGGAAGAAATACAAAGGCATCTACCACACCACCACATCAAACAGTTACAAAAAAATCAGCCTGAACTGGAACATCTTTGTCAAGTTTTTTCCTCTGGCCTCTGCAGATAGATTAGGTTTGGCTCAAAACAACCTTCAGGACGATGTTGTGCAAAAATGACTCACTCTCTGCCCTTTACAAAGGTTGAAGCTTTTGTGACCAAGCCCTCCCAGACACTTGCTCTGATCAAGCAGTTCCAAAACCATCTCTGGAACAGACCCAGACCCAACCTCTTTTAATTGGGAGATTTCAACCTACATATCCATGGAAGCTTTGTCCATGAAAGCAGAGCTGGCACTACAGCAGGGAGTACTACCCAGGACCTCCATGGCTCTCCTGTTATATTTTGGTCTTGGTTTGCAACATCCCCTTAAATGTGTTGCCCCAGGGCTGAAGTGACATGCCCACCAGCCTCTGGCAGTCTCTGCAATCTCATCACCAGGAAAACTGTCTCCATCTGCCCAATGAAGCATGAAGCCCAAACCAAGATTTTGCCCCTGGATTTACAGCTTCTAACTATACATGCCTGAATGGAGATGGTTGTAACCTTCAAATGCACTTGCAAGTATATCTGAACTTAAGAAAATTTTGAATTAGATTAAAACTTCATTAGGGTGGTAGATGCTTAGCCTACTTTGATCAGCAGAGGAGTTTCTCCCCAAAAGGGATTTTTCCTGCAGTTTTGAATCTTGACCCAAAGTTGTCTCTATTACCGCCACGCAACAAGGAAAGAAACTGAGGCAAAAAAAAAAATTGATGCGCCTGGGAGAACTTGGGCACTAAGTGACTAAGATGGGAAGAGATCCAAACAATTCATTGCTGCTTGCCTTTGATCTGCTGAATAATTCTTGCAAGGGCAAGGAGCATCTTGGCACATTTCTAAAGGAATTACTGGGGAATCCTGGAGCTGAGGTTCCCAGTGAATAGCAGAGTTACACACAAAAGATTCTCAAACATTTACAGAGGAGCAGAGTGAGGAATCCTTTTTGTTCTGGGCATGTAACATTAGAGAACCTGTCAGCTCTCATTTCACTTGATGACTTGGGTAAATCTCTGTCTTTGTCTTTTTCTGCTTTTCTTTTTTTCTTTTATTGTTTTTCCAAGAAACAGTTGACATGAAAAATGAGAAACAAATTGCATTGTCAGTTAGAAATGTATACATGCAATGAATTGTAAGCTGGTTGACCCTTCTTGGGTATTGATTCTGCTTTTTAACTAGGAAGGGAAGCATGGACTGCTTTGCAGAAGCTGATAAAAGAAAAAAGAAACCTGCCAAATAAAAATTGAACCCAGGATTTTCTTATTTTAAGCTTAAGCTTGTCACTACAGGGCTGGCTGGAACACTATAATACAATGCAATTCTTTCACTGAAAAGAGGCTCCCCCAAAATACCATTTTCTGTGTGCATGAGAAACTTGCCTGTTTTCATTTATCACAGTTTTTATCATAAAGAAAATGTAAGTAATTGAGACCATGAGCAATCCCAGTTTTCTAAAAAGGAAAGCTCAAAATGTTTTGCTTTCTGGGATTCTATCTCCCATCAAAACCTTAAAGATGCTCATGAAATATTTTCACTCACCAAAGAAGCATTTTTATGAAAAAACATATTTCCAGAAAAAAATTTGCATTTTTCAAACAGCTGCAGTAAATCCTTATCTCACAGGGATGCCAAGAGGAACACTAAGCTTTAAACAGTTTTAGAAACAGATCTTCAGCTGGCATAAATCAGCCTAGTTCCACCACTGAAACAACAGACTTTGAAGCCCAAACATGCACAATGCAACTCCAGAGAAGCTATCCCTACTTGCACCAGGTACTCATTCGGCCCTCTAACATACCCCCCACAGAAACAGGAGAAGCCATTACAAGTGACACATTCCCAACTTAAAGCAAGGAACATATTTTTAATCATCCCAGCAGAACACCTGGGTAAACTGACACTGCTCACACTTAAAGCCTTAAGCATATTCATCAGCACCACAGCTATTCCCATGCATCGCAGATGGCTGGGAACAGGTAACAAAGCATTCCCATAACTTGCTCTGTCAGATGATAGATGTTGTTTGCATTGCAGAGAGCAGCACCACAGTGAACGACCGCATACAGCAGCGCAGACTAACGGACAGGTGCTTCAAGAAAAGCCTCTCAAACCACAGCAGAGACACCAAGTGAGTTTCCAATACACAGATATGCTCGGGAAGATATTTCCCCCACACACACCTGATCAGGGCCAGCAAAAAATGCTTTTTAAATCTTCTTTAGCAAAGATGTGATCAATGAACCTTCGATCTCGGCAACAAGCACCAGTGGAAAAGGGTAGGGAACTCAGGAAAGCATGCAGCTCCAGAGCAGGCATTCAGCCTGCTGCTTTTCGTCACTATTGCCCGCATTAGTTATGCGTGCTGCAGTTTCTCCCTCTTTCTTTGTAAAGCGTTTGGAAATAACTTTTACTAATCTCTCTTCAATCAGCATAACCCAGGGTGCCCGGAGCTAGGAAACACTGCAGGCTTTCTCTGCAGCCCAAGGGAGGAGATGTGTGGAGGTGGCTGCGGCAACCGTAGGGCAAGCAGGCAGAAACACCGAGCCTCACAGAGGCACACCTGTATCCACTCAGGCAAACGCAGGTATCTGGAGATGCAAAGGACTACCTGCCAGCTCACACTTGCCTACCAAAGCCAGGGGTGCCCCTTTACTCATCTTTGCAGAATGGGATCACAGATGGCCTCACATTAAAGACAAAGTTCCTGTTTTTAGTAAAACCATCCTGACTTCAGAGTGGGATGAAGGTTTTCACAGGGCACTAGGGCCACTGCCTACATTCCTCTGCCAGCACCCCACGCAAATGTGATGGGAGCTGGGTAGCTCAGGGGGCACAAGGTGCTAATGGAGATCTCAGGCACAGGCAAGCTTAGAGGCCAGGCGGCAACTAGGATTTGGGTAAAGCATTAAGAATGCTATAGAGTTAAGCAGAGTGGCTCAGAGGTGTATTTAGCAGTCTCAGCAAATACCAGCACTCCCCTTCCACATTTTGCATCCAAGGAAAGCCACTGACTTATTCCCCACCACATGCAGCCCTTCCCTATGAGCAGCCTGGCTGCAGCTTGCAGCCCCTCCACCCCCCAAAGGGCACACTCATCCCCAGGCACTCTGGGGCACACTCGAGGCCCTGCACTCCAGCTGACCTTATGGAGGGGCAGAGAGGCAGGAACAGAGGGACAGACCGGAAACATAGAGCCAACAGAGGGACGTTTTTGGATTAATTTTTTAGCTGTTCCCTTGATACTCATTATAGCAATGCAAGACACCTTGCCTTGGTCAAATTCCCCTCATCCACCACTGCACGGGGAGGAGAAGAGCCTGGGAGGGGTTTGGGGCTGGGCTGCACAGATAGTAGGGCTTTCTCTAGTTCTCTTCGTCCTGTCCTCGATATAGCCCCTAGATACACTGAAAGCAGTAAAAAATAAAATGAAAAAAACACAACACCAAAACTCAAGAAACAACCCGAGAGAGAAAAGTGGTGTGTCAACATTTCTGGCGCAGATGAGGAGGCAGAGATAGAAATGAATTGCTGTGCAGCTGCTGTCTCACTGACAGATATCACTACTCTTTAAAACACACTAAGCTCTCTGACAAATCTGCTGCATTTTTCCACTACCTGCCCTAGCACTCCAGGCTGGAGGAAGGCATACAAGACCAAAGAACAGAAGTAACAGAAAGTTTTCCTACCTTATCAATACAGCTCTGAGGCCAGCAGAGTAGAGCAGATAGGAAAATCACCTTGCACCTACAGCCACAGTAAGGTGTAACTGCAAAATAAAAAAAACAGCTAGAAGTTCTAGCTCAAGCAGGACACCAAACAAGAAGCAGCACTCCATTTGCAATCCCAAAGCCTAAAAAGGGGTTGTGCTGCTCGATAAATACTTTTCCTGCAAAGGCAGTGCCCCCAGGTGATGGTGCTGGTTGAGGCATCATGGCCTGAACAGAACCACCTGGGTAAAGAATGCCTAGAACATGGTTTGTTTACAATTATAACAGCTCACTCCACTGCCATGCATAGGTTTCAGACGGCAGGTAGCATCTTTAGGTGGCTTTTAATAGACTGAAGAAACTGATACATGAATATGGGAGAAAATATTCTCCCAAGGAGAATTCTGAGGAGAAAACTTTATTGTCCCAATTAACTGAATCAGCTGCCCAAGTGAGGCTTAGGGCTGCTTACATCACTTTCAGCTGATTCTCCATGAAACAATCATGCTGTCTGTGTTTCTGCCGGTTTGCTGTTTATCCTACGGAACTTGTGAAATCCATGTCCAGTTTCATTCCATTTACAGGAGACAGGACAGTGTCCGAGAGTGTCATTCTGACAGATTTCTCCATCTTAGGGCTGGGGGGAGAAACTGTTCCTAGCACTGCCTCTACTGAAGGAAAAGCTGCAGCATGAGTCCATTAGGCACTGAAGCAGCTATGCAAATGCTCATCCTTTGGAACTACGAGTTCATAGGTTCCCCAGTGCAAGGACTTATTTAATAATACATTTAGGTTTGCAGAGTAGGTAAGGTTTCCTTGCTCTTGTTCCTTGCTTGGATGAGTGGAAAAGATCCCCCTATGTCAAGCTGATTCTCAGATGTCCCTAGGGAATAGCTGCAATTATTACCAAAATCGCACCATGATGCAAATGATGATTGTCTGTTTGAAATTTTCCCTCTATTAATACTTATTGAAAAGACTTGAAATTCCTTAATTCCCACAAAAATACCTGGGAAAATATTGGCTTGCGCAAAAAGTGTCTCCCCCACACTGTGTTGTACTGGCTGAATTCCTGAACTACAGCTGCAAAAATGGCATCTAGACCCAAGCCTCAAATGAGCTTCTGTTCATGCCTGTCTTTTGATCAAGCTTCGGAGAGAAGGAAAGAAGAGCCGCAAGGTCTAACTAACATTCAGAGTGATAGGGGTAGCAAGGGAAATGCTTTATGCTGATCACATGGAAAATAACATCAAAGTCTGAACAATAAAGTGAATTTATTAAATTGGTCAAAAAAAGTTTATTTTAAAATCAATTCATATTGAACCTCGGTAACAAAGAAATCATAAACTCCTTGCAGTGTAATGAACTTGAATTGACCTCAGCCACTCATCCTGAAAGATATGAAGCCA
>VFFE01007204.1:1152-39382 GCA_008921705.1 Burhinus oedicnemus
CCCCCACCCCCCGCGGCTTTATTCTTTACAGTCTAGGATTTCTGGATGTTATGGCTGTCAAGACAACCTTGAAAACAGAGCAATGGCAGAACTGATGCAGTAACACCTGCTTGAGATGCAGCGTGAGAAGTCAGCTCAGAGATATTAGCTGCCCTATTCAGGTACAAATGCTAACCCTGTTGACATTGTAAGAGCTGCTCACTAAACCATGCAAGACAGAAGAACAAGCCTACTATGAATATCTGGGCAATCAGTCGAGTCATTTCATGACACAGATTGGGCCTGGGAGAAAACACATTACCCAAATTGAGAAGTGGCCACATCCACAAATTCCAGAAGAACCCAAGGAAGAAGCTCAATTCTCCTCCAGATGTAGTTAAACTCAGGCAGCTCAGCGTGTAACTGAGCTATACTAAACAGTAATCAGAGGGCAGTTTTATTCTGAAACTCAATGAGGAGAAACTAAGTACAAGCGTTCCCGAAGAACTTGTTCGTTTATATACTGAAATCTGCTGTAAGCAGCATTCTTATCAATGAAGCTTGGAAAAACACCAGCATGTCTTCCTGCTCCATTATAACCTCTACTGCTAAGACAGCAAGACACAAAAGCATCAGGACATGGCTAGAACAATGTCTCTTCTGTCTCAGACTCATAATCTCTCTTCAAGACAAGGAGGTTAGTGTTATCCAACCTCAACATCTGTTCTTGAGAAAATGCTACATTGGAACAATCAAAATAGAACAGGGAGACAGTGTCAATCACTCTGAGATAGCATACATAAAATGCATTATTCTGGTCTTCTATTGGGGTTTCAGCCAACAACTTTTAAACACAATGTAGGTTCTCAGTAGCTATCCTGGCAATTAAAATTTGAGCACGGACAACATCGTAGAAAAGTATTTCTGAATAATGAAGGGCCTTCCCTTCCCCTGCCCCAAACATGATTGTTTTTCAAATAATTTATTTTAAGCAAGTAAAACTTTGGCATTCCTCCTGCAAATTTGTTCTAAGCACCCTTTTGCTAGCTGTGCATCCATCTGACCTATCAGTGACAGGCCCACTTCAAGCTGAGCTTAGAAATCCACTACACTACACACTAAAAATATGTCATGGTTTCTTAATATTAGCTACAGTGGGCTGTCTGCACATTATTAGCATTCAGATACAATAAGGACTGTATTAGGATCTGATACGTTAGAAAAACAATACTGTAAATATAGGGAAACAATAAGTATTGTGTGTAGGTCCACTTTAAGAGCACACAAGATTATTTTTAAAAAAATCTGTTTTCAAAATACAGATCTTCACTTTTAAAAGCAGTAGTGACCAATATGAAATCACCACCTTTTGGTGTGTGGACAATCAGCTCTTCCACAGGTCAGAAACTACCAAGAAAAATGCCCTGCCTTGTCATTTATTGTTTATTTCTGAGACATACATAGTAAAAGCAAGTATAATCTTAACTTACAAAACTGAATTGCTGGCTTTATTTTTCCATCATGAATTTGCATGTCAGAGCCAAAGACAAATGTTTGCCTCTGTCCTCCCATCATTCCAGCCTCAACTGCCTACCTAGAGCAATTCTTACCAAAACTTATGCTTTCTTCCCATTCCATCTCTACAAATGAGGTAGTTCAGGGTAAAATAAAACAAACCAATCAGAAATTAAGTAACTACACATTCCTCAAATTACTTACGTATGATGCCAAGAGATTACCAAGCAGCTAGTATCCCTCTGTCCTCTGACTGCATTAAGAAGGATAATTTCACTCTTTTATTCGCTGTTTCCTGCCAACCTCCGCTTTAACTTCTCCCAGTTGTGTCTTATACTTCTAGCTTGGAAACATTTTAGGTCAAAGCACACCTAAAATATGTATTGGTTTCTGTCTTAGGCCCCCAGGTACAATGGTAAGAAGAATTAATAACTGATAAAGATAGGATAGGGGCAGAATTCTAAACGAGAGACAAGGAGAGCCAGTGATAGCGCACTTCTTTCCACAGGGGTGTACGCATGTCAGTAAATGGGAGGACATGAAAAGTTTAATGTGCTGGTATTTGGCCTGATGTGTGATGAAGAACACTACATTACTAAAAACTACAACCAGAAGTTCCCTCCAAAAAACAACCTCAGGCCCCAGGCAAGGAGGCATGTGAGACAGAAGGCACCTAGGAATACAGGATGCACATAACACATACATATGTATTTCACAGGCTGAAAAAAAACAAAACCAAACCAAAAAATCCCAAAAAAATCCAAACAGTCCAAGAAGCCATTCTCAGTAAGAAAATTATGTTCCCAGTCATTTAGAACCAAAGAAAAAAAGATTTTTCAGTCATGTACAGAAGGAGATGAAAAGTGTTTCTTGTTTACAAACATTGATGAAATGCTGAAGACTTTTCCGGTTGCAAAAAAAGGGAGATCCTTGTTGGGGAAGAACAATAATTATTCTGGTAGCTATATCAGACCCACCACCCAGTCACCAGTAGGAAAAAAAAACCCAAAACTTTTAATCAAGCACACACACCTCTTAGCCTGGGAATGACTATTTTTAAGATACGAAAATAAAGCTGATGTAGGTAATTTCAGAAGCTGTATTCATCTATGACCAATGGCAAAGCTGCTTAAAAAAGCTGAGCATGAGAAAAAAACAAAAGCAAATGCACATTTTGACTGCACCATGTGACTTTCTACTACTGCATTCAATAGAGGGAGCAGCAGAATAAGCCATAAATGTATTTCCATACTGCCTCGTGAAACTGTGAAAGTAGGGCTGAGGAAACAATAAACATAAGTTATTCTTAAGACTCTCTTGTTTGTTAACTATATAAAAAAAAGGGGAGGGGGAAGAAAATCTAACCCACAAACTGGATTGGAAATAATAATAATAATAATAATAATAATAATAATAATAATAATAATAATAATAATAAAAGATAAAAATTTGGTTAAGATCCTTTCTGTCCAGCTAGATACAATACCACTGGCTGTGCAAACCATCATATTCTAATCTTACAATAAGAAATTTAACAGAAAAACATAGGAAGACATTCTTTCCTAAAGGTATCTTAATTGTATGATCAACCAAAGGTTTATGAAGTCTGAAGGTTATCCTCTGTGACAGCATGTGCGTGTTTTGGTTCTCTTTGCACATACATGCTGTATTTATTGCTTGTTTGCAAATATGTTTTAATGCATGCCCATCCCCTCACTCTTAATGTCCAGTTTTACCCAAATTATAGCCTTAAGCGAGTTATAAATACAGAAGCTAAGAAACTGTTCTGCAGCAGCAGGGTAAGGAGCAGAAATCCTCATTTCCAAATATAGGCATCCTTGTTTCATAGTGAAAAAAGTGAAGCCAAAAGGAGAACCTGTATCACCATGCAAGATATAAGCCTCCTTATTTGCCATAGAGTTGGTAAGAGTTCTTGAGGATATTTCCAAAACACACGGAAAAGGTTAGAAAGCAATAAGCACTTTTTCCAAGAAGAAAGGTTTCAAAAAACCCCAAAGAAACAAAACCAATAATATTAGCTTAAATTTACTTACAAAAGTAACAGGCTATCATTGAATTTTGGGATACAGTATTAGGTTTGGTTCCATAAATCTAATGGGACTCCAGCTCCCATATTCATCCCACAGAGATGAATTAAGTTTCAAATAAAAATTAAGCTCAAGATAGAAAGGTGACTCAAGATGGGAGGTTTCCTGTCATTTTCTATTTAACAGAACACTCCACATGACGAAGACCTTTCTTTACTTGACCATTACTGCCTCACCTTCAACAGAAAGAGAGGTATCCGGTTTCATGACAAATCAAAGTAACATTGTCCATAAGGTCTTAAGATAGCAGCATGCTATGAAGAGGAAGGCAACTACTCCCATTCCTAGAGGTACAGAAAAATACTTCATCATAAAAGCATGTCAAACCAGAACTGGTCTTTCCACATCAATAATGAAAAATTCATGTTGAAAATACTCATTTTGTTAGAAAACCATTACAAAAAGAATATTTTCACAGAGGTTCCCTGCCCCATACTGAGTATTGGCCCACTGCAATAATAATCTGAAGGAAAAAAACCCAACCAAACCAACCACCTATAAAAAGGTACATTTGCACCTCTGAAGAGTACTGAAAGGAGGTAAGACCTACTTGCTGGCAAAACAGATCATCGTGCAGTCCATAGGAAGCAACAGTATTAGAAAAAATCCATAACTATTATCACTTTAGTTTTGACACAAAAGCTTTCTTCTCTCTACCTGTCCCACATTCAATTTCTGTGAAACCAGTAGAAATTTATCAAAAAATCTGTTCCTCTTGCACTGGTTGCTATGTCTGTGCTTTCCCTCCAACTTAACAGGAAAAACAAACAGGCTACAAGGATAGCATATTTTGAAGGGCTGGCAAATCTTCTCTATTTCGTAAATCAGCACATCAGTTAGTGACACAAAGTAGTGATACATACTGCCAGCTGACTATTTAAAAGAAAATACATTATCTACTTCCAGACTAGAAAACTTTTTCTCAGCAACAATATTACTACTATCAGTTAAAAAATTTGTCACTTCCTCTTTGTGAGCCTTGTAATTACTTTAACACATTTTGTCCCATTCTTTTGTCATTATGTTTTAGACTGCTCAGTGATTTTGCACTCTCATATTATCTTTTTCTCATTTTCTCAGGAAATAAGTGCAAATTATTCAGATATTTAAGAAACAATACATTTATTAGAATTTTTTTATAGCAAGATTTTCACCATCTTCCTCAAGAACACTGCTACCATATCACCATGTTGATGTCAATCAACATAATTATGAAACTTTTGTCTCCCTGACAAATGGGAATACTAGTAACCAGTAGAAAAAAAGATTTGTGAGCTGACTGGCTTGTATCTCCTCCGTATCTTGTGGACTACAGTGAAGCACTCCTTCGGAGATTTGGAGCACCTCAGCTCCCACGACTGGGAAGGAAAAAAAACCCAACAGATTAAGAAAGGAGAAAAATCAAGCCAGGACGGGATAGATGGATATAGTGAAAGGTTCCAAGCTAGCTTAAACATGCACATAGCCTCTGGCCTCGGGACACCAGTTGTAAAAGCTTTTGGGATACATAAGGTAAAACACCTGACAACTCTTTGCCTCGAAAGCCCCCTCTGCCTGTCAGAGAACAGCCCACCACCTGCTAAAGCTGACAGCTTTGTTTCTACAACAGACTGCTCTTGCCGGATAACTCAGGTCAGTCACAGGGCTCCCAACTGGAACAGTTATGGGCTGATGCTCAAAGACTACCTCATTTTATTTCATTTGCTAGATTCAGTGAAGATAATTGCATCCAAGGAGTGTTTAAAGAAAACAAAACAAACCCAATTATGCGTCTACCTAGTCTTTCTGGCGGCTTTGTAATAGGGAATATCTAGGTTGTAAACCCTGATCTGGAGCCTTGACTCCTTGCCATCAATCCTACCCAGTTCCTTTGATATAGTAATGTCCATTTTGTGTTAGGGAAGATGCTCTTCGGAGCAAAATACTTCTAATAGGTCAGTTACACTCTACCTTCACCAAGTGATTACCTAAAAGGGAGATAGGGGGAAGGTGTTTTGGCATTTCATCCTCAACTTTTCTAAGCAAAAGAGGTAACAGAACAATTTGGCTTTAGAGCTGTCTTCCCTGCTGGGAACTTGACAGAAGCCTTACAGTTCACTTGGTGAAAGCAACTGGTCAACTAAGAGAAAGCTTAGTGGTCTGAGAGTTAAACCAGCGTGACCTAGAAATGTAACCTCCCATTGCACACAAGTAAATGGATGTTAAAAGACTTCTGTTTGAATGGAGCTATTCCAGGTGTTATCTTTGCAGAGCAGACGATGCTTCCTATGACTTTTGTAATGATACTTCTTGCATAGAAAGCATTACATTTCACAAGAGCTGATCTAGTTTTGTTTCAGACTTTTTAGAATAGTAAGGGAGACAAGGAAAAAGTAGGTAGTTTTAATATCCTGCTTCAAGTCCCTCTGACAATCTCTGACTGGGCTTTCCTTGAGTTTACTTCTACAGCACAACTGAAATGAACCATCTGTTTGGATGGGTTTTGCTTTTTTTTTTTTTTTTTTTTTTTTTTTTAGTTTTGGGATCACAAATTGAGTTTTCAGAAACGGAAAGCAAGAGGATAAATGCTTAAGAAATCAATAATGGTAAAGACCTACGTTTAACAAAAGTGTCAGAAATGTAAGTATCTTAGCCCTGCACCAGAACACCTTGTCTACACAGTCAACAGTCTATCCAGCTTCAGCAGCTAGTGTAGCATTATTAAGGCTAGCTCTGGAGCCTTCAATGGGGAAGGCAGCAAAAAATACTTCTGCCATTAAACACATTTCATGGAACATGATAAACAAGAAATGTGTGACCTTTCTACACAAAACCATACTGTAACTGCTTGAAAAAAAAGGGTGCACTTGACTAATGGCAACATGCTGGTTCTAGCCCTCAAACAGAATTAAAAAACCTTAAATACAGTACTTCCCAAACACATGCTGGTTTTTAATATCAGGTTACAAACATCTAAACACTCAGATTCTCTGTGCTGACAGCTGTAGGAAAGTATTTGGCTACACTGCCTTCACAACAGGACTGGACTTCCCTAACAGGTTGAACACTGCATCAGCAGCACTTTCAAAATCAGGTATTTGCACCCAAAGGGTCAGTAGATCAGCAAAATGAGCACAGATCTGTACAAAAAGAGTGAACAGATACACTGTACCCTGCAATAAAGCAGACTGCCCTATTACACTCACATAAAGGCCACATCCCTTATTTATCATGCTGAAACTGGGGAAGAGTGAAGCTCTCGTTAAAGCCAGT
Organism: Burhinus oedicnemus; assembly: GCA_008921705.1. NCBI lineage: Eukaryota > Metazoa > Chordata > Aves > Charadriiformes > Burhinidae > Burhinus > Burhinus oedicnemus. The sequence continues at coordinate 8,007 of VFFE01007204.1, forward strand.
AAGATATACCTGCAGAGGCACAGACACACTTGCAGTCCCTGCACAGAAAACCGTGAGCATAGGCACACCTTATTTGTGTGACTTCCTCCTTCAAGGCAGGGGTCTGTTCTTGCTCCAGAGTTAGGAGTTTTTACATATTTGAACAAGAATAAAGTTTTACATATCTATAGTGCCTTTCACTCAAAGATCTTAAGGGACTTTATACCTATTACATATGTCCCAACCCCTCCCCCTGTGAGGTAGGTATCATCCCTATTATTTACAGATGGGGAAATTCAGGCACAGAGGTTACATTATTTGCCCAAGGTCACACAGTGAGTCAGTGACAAAATAAAACAGAATCCAGATGTTCTGATTCCTGTTTGCACAATCCAACTACTAATAACACAAGCCTCAATTTCAAAAGAGCCTTAAACAAGTATCAGTATGCATAAGAACAGTCTTGGGTTTCAAGGGCCTCTCCTAAAAAGTGTAAGAAAGGAGGAAAAACAGGAAGAAAAAAAAAAGTGACATACAACTTACTGCTGCAAGCTAACACAGCTTTAAAGAAAGAGTTCCTGCTAATCCCCTTCCCAAAGCTGAGGCAGCTTGACTATGAGCCTGGGATACAGGGAGTGGGAAAAGGAGGCTGATGGAATCAACGTTTGAAACAAAAAAGAAAGCTAGAATAAAAAGCAATACCATAAAGCCCTCATCTTTTTGAAAGCACAGGGTCATAGAAAAATAGGGCTGAGAGGGACCTCAAGAGATCATTGAAGTCCATCCAACCTGCCTTGAAGCCAGGATCAACTACACCTACTCATTCCCAACAGTCTAGTTAGTCTGTTCTCAAAGACCTCCATCAGTGGAGATGCCATGCCCTTCCTCTGCAATCTGTTCCACCTTGCACTATCACATGAACAAAAGAGGACAAGAAAGTGTAAGATAGCTACTTTTGCTCCTTCAGTGGGGGTACCATGATTCCCAGGCCTGTCTAATGATCTGAATACATTTCAGAGAAGGTAGTCTCCAGATATTTACTTGTTTCTGTCCTGGATTCCTTGGGAAAACAAACACAGGTGTCTGCTGTAGTGTAATATTTGAGTTTTGAAAATACTGATTAATACCAGGATAGATACCAGTATACTTAACTGCAAGTGCCAAATCCTACTAGGTCAGTAACAAAGACTTTGATATGATAATTTTAGCTCATTGCAGATTCAAATTGCAATAAGAAGGCAGGGAAGACTACAGAAAAACCCCACAGCAAAAGTCAGCGCTCAGAGTTGCCAAGTTTCACCCAACTGCAGACAAAAGTCAGGCAGTCGAACAACACATCTTCAGCAGAGGCAGCACCATATGATCTCTGTAGCATCCCTCCATCTCATCTGTCTTCAAAGTGCATTCTCAGTGCAAAAAGTAGGATTGAATTTAGAGGGGCTCACTGTCCCCAGTGAATTTCATACTAAGACCAGAATTCTTGCTTGAGTTCATATGCTGCAGCTTTGTGTGTGTTAAGTTCACTTCTGCATAGCGGAATGGTGCTGTCCTGGCTCTGCCCCTCAGCATCTATGTCCAACAGTGTCCGCTCCTCTGCGGGAAGACCCACCTGGAAAGGAAGCAGTGCAGGCAGTCCAGGTCTCTCTTCTACAGTGCTGCTGCTACTAGCAAAACAAGAGTCCAGATTGCTTGGAGTATCAGTACTTGAACTGTTGGCAGAAGATTCACCCTTGGCATTGCTGGGTGACACAAACCACCAGGGATCAAGCCGCTGTCGACTGGCTGCAGGACGTGGCCGGGGCAGGAACTCCAATGTCTTGGGTCTTTCCAGTGTGGGGTCCTGCTGTGCATTCCATCGTCTCGGGGTTGGAGGAAAAACAAGGTTGGGGTCTGGCAGACGAGGGACCTCACTGGGATCTCTACTTGGACTAGGTGTTTTTAATACACCTATCCAAAACAGAGAATGTAAGAGAAGAGGGAAACATGTTAGATGTCACTGCTAAACGGTTCCAACAGATCTTAGTTTATTGTATGTATACTGTGAAAACATTTTCAAAGCAGAAAGCCTCCATTCAGAAACTACAAACTCTGCATCTTCAAGATTACACCAATCTGAAGTGAATAACTGGCTTCTTTATCCCTACACTGTTCTCAGTACTTTGCAAGACACCTGTTTCAATGACCTAGCACAAGCAGCAAGTTTTATTCATTCTGTCATTTGCTTTCTTCAATTTTCAGACTGGAGAGCATGGATTTGACCTCCTATCAGAGATGAGGACTCTCCAAATCCTTCAGAGGGCACATTATCCGTGAACAGCTTGAGTGGATCAGGGAGACACTTGTACAGCAAGATGTGCGACACCTGTTTGCAGCGAGCAGGACCAACTTCCTGGAAGAGCCCTTTAACGCTACCTCCTGTGGATGCTTCCTGGTTTGTTTTCATTTAGGGATGGGGTGGGGGACAGTGGGCGTTTTTTTGGTGGTGTTTGGTTTTGGGGGGGGTTTTTTTGTTTGTTTGGTTGGTTTGGGGTTTTTTGGGGTTTTTTTTTTGCCTTTTTTTTTTATAAACACGATATAACTTTTACATTTTCATGAATACCATTTTAATGAGTATTCTCAGCTGCATTAACCTACATTTCACTGCAGACTGCCATTCAGTAGACAACCCCACATTTTGTTTTACCACTGGGAAAAGTTTAATTAAATCAGATTTTAATTTATTGTTCTAGTCCTTTTTTTCTCTGAATTACTAGGGCAAGAAAACAGGAAAGCATTTTTTAAGTTATCAAGTCACAGCCGCTCCTAAAGACTGCAACAGTGAGAACAGTACCCACCCAGGAAGATCCCTCTTGCTTGCAAAGGAATAAGATCAACAGTGGCACAGCCCCAAACTACTTTAAAGATCCAGATTTCACTGTCTTAAAGATCAAAATTTACTTTGAAATTGTAACAGCAATACAAACAAGTGTATAAAGGCAATGGAGATGGAATCCTGAGGAACTGATAAAAATGCGCAATATTTGTACTTTGGTACCATTTTTGTCTAAGAAAGAACACTACACTCTGCCTCACAGCACAGGGGAGCAGAGAGAGTTCCTTAGCACAGAGATGCTGGAACAGAGACCTTTACTGCATTATTCTGTTCATTATTTGTGTAAAGATAGCATCCATAAGCTCTTCTTATGGGCTGGCTGTATAAGCAACATGTTTACTGCCTAAGAAGTAATTGTACTGTTTGGGTCTTTATTCTGAAGAGGAAAAGGAAGATGGCTGAAAACCTACCTGCTCCCAGTGCTCCAGTTAAACAGCTACTGGAAGGGCATCCACTGGTTGGGCACCCATTGACAACTAGTCCACTCCCTTTGATGGCCCCATCAGAAGGTGTGCGCCTGTGCCCGCTTTGCTGGGTGTGGGAAGAGAGTGTCACATGTGTGGGAGTCAGGGACTGGTTGGGATCTTGTTTGAACCTCTCAATCTGGACATTGACTAGTGGGTTGGTAATGGCTGGCAAGGGAGCCTTGACTGTCACTGGGCTGACAGGCATTTCATACACCACAATCTCATCACTGTCTGAGCGCAGCAGGGACCGAGTGGAATTACATTCGGAAATGGAAGACAGGGAAAGAAGGGTGAGGGATGTGGATGGCTCGCCTAGCAACAACATGGGATCCTCTTTCTTGAAGATTTTTCGGGAAGGTGGACTAGTGCTTCTGCGTGGGCGTCCAGCTCGCTGGAAAATGCTGTCACGCTTCTTCTTCTCTTCCTTTGGTGCCTCTGGCTCCTCCTCAGTCAGCAGCTGACACTTCCCTGCTTCTAACAGATCAAAACCCAGGCCTGCAGCAGCCAGCACTGCTCCACAGCCAAGCAATGCAACCTCACATCGCTTGTGGTGGGAGCCACTACGTTTGAGGCTGTTGGTGGGTGTCAGCTGTGGGGTACTGGTAGCAGAGTTCACAGGGGTGGACTCCTCATTGGCATCACTAGAAGGGCCATCCCAGTCTTCATTCTTCTGAAATGGGATGCAGAGGTATGACTGGTTGTGCCCAGGTGAAGGGTGCACTTTGCCCTCCCCATTAAGACATTCGCTGTCTTCATCATCTGGAATGCAAATGAAAACAGACTTTGCATGGATGTAACATTTCCACTGGCAAATTTCACTGTCTTACAAATATACATGAAAATAAGCTTTTCCTCAGAAGATGCAACTGTCCTCATCGCAAGCATCATTCACCAACTGCCAAGTACTCACAGGCTATTGTCTCCAAAGCAGATAGGCTGAGGCAAGTAACTGGAAACACTATCAAAGTGGAAGAAATTAGTGACACTTTAATCTATTTAGGATCAATTGCAGAACAGCATTTCAGAAGCAATCTACACCTCAGTTACTTCTAGAGTAAATTTATATGTTTGGGAGTAAGGAACAAAAGGTAGGAAAATTAGAAGGATCTCTCCTTGCAAATGAAGGTGTAACCATGCTGCACATCTAAATATCATTAACAGGAAAGGAGCTGAGAGGAAGCATGGAACAAGAGGGGAATTAAGAGAAGCTTATTAACTCGACAGATAAGAAGCACAAGCAGAGATGTGAACAAAAAGAAAATCCAGAAGGAGAAAGTAGTTACTTCACAAAGAACAAAAGAAAAATGGATACCACCAAAATGAAAACATTGCGGTAAGGCACCAGGGGAAGGTCAGGAAAGGAGACGATCACTCAAATGTGAATGGAAGTGGGGATGAGAATATAAAGTCCAGGGAAATCCTTTACCCATCTCTGCTAAGCTGGTGAATCCTGGAAAAGCAGGCGCAGTTCTCTGGATCTTCCCAAGGTTCGGCGCACTGGATGACCACTGTTTGTATCCTTCTACGAGGGCTTTCAAACTGAAATAGTAGAAAGATGGGAGAAAATCTACCATGCTCACAACCAATTTTGATTCCCCCCTTTTATATTCCCTATTGCTCTACTTAAGGTATGTATGTATCCATCGTAATTACATAGATTTGAAGTCCTCCCATAGCAAGACATTCTGCAACAACTTTACAGCACCTTAAAATAAAAACAAAAGTCAAAGTTGTTCCCTCATTTGCTACACTGTGGCAGTCAAAAGACCTCTGCTGATAACCAACAGCTATGAATGCAGAATAATAGAAAGCACCACTACAACAATCAGATGAAACATTTTCTTTTTAAACCAAGGCAAACCTACCATAGCAGGTAAAAAATACAGCGCTAAGCAGGAGGAGGGGAAAAATACCTCCAAAAACATTTCCATGTGAAATACAAATGAACATTGAAAGTCAAAGATCACTCACAGGGACAATAATATGCTAAAGTCATTGTAACAGCAAAGTCATGCCTCTATATTATAAACCCCAATATTTCTCCTCTAAAGAAACCACACCAATGAAGTATGGACAGTTAAAAGTGTAAGTTCTAGATTATTGAAAGATAGGTAACTAAAATAATAAATCATGTCATTGTTTCTTTTACTTACAGACAAAAAACTCCAAAACCCACAAAACCAAAGAAATCAAAAACCCCAAACCAAATTCCTGCTTTGACATTACCTGCGTTTAAAGGTATGACACCAGGCAACTGAGCTTCTTAGCAGTCCCTGTTCATAGGTATTCATAACCATCATCCTATTTGTTCCCCATAGTACTTTCATGACATCAGAAACAACTTTCGTAAGCAGCACAACCTTCTGACATATCAAGACTCAGTAAAGTTTTATTGTTCAGTTATCAATATAGTCTGAACTGGGAGACTTCTGGTGCCTTTCTCCAAACTCCAACATGAAACACATGGTAGTGTTGGTGAAAAGCTAACATACACTTAGGATAGACAGAAATTGAACGAAAGGAGTAAAAAGATCTGTGGACAGTCTGAATGATCTCAACTGAACACACAAGAGCATCGACTTGTTACTGAAAGAACAGAAAACTTAGGAGATGAGACCTCTTCCAGCTCTATTACTAACTTGCGCTGTTCTTTGATAAGATATGCAATTCATTACAATCCTTCCCTCACAGAGAAAGAAGGATATCAGCATACAGAAGTTGTCTCTCATGATTCTTATTTTCCACCAGAATCACTCTGCATCTCTAAAATGGCTTCCATTGCAGGATTTCAAAGTTTTATTATATCAAGTTTTTTTTGCCTTGGTATGTATTTTTCTTCTACTCTCTAACTGGGATGCTCTACTTGTCACGAAACTATATTACTATAGCAAAGTCACAAGGTCTAAACTTGATTCAGCACATGCTCAGTTGGTTGATGACCATGCTATAGGCATTACAATAAAAGTGTCCTGTGCAACTCTCAGCTGTCTTGAAAGTCCATCATTTTCCCCCCATTAACCATTTTGACACATGCAGAACCCTGATATGAACTTGAATCCAGACAGCATAGTGCTGAATCCTACTTGTCAAGGAAGACAACCAGATGGTTTTACAATAGAGACGCAATTCAGTGTGTGGGTCTGTTCCGATTTACTCCTTCCATATTATACTCAGCTATGTAACACAACCCACCAAATAATGTATCTTGTATCTAAATTATCCATGTGTACAACATGCGTAGTTAGGATAAATACTATGAACAGAGTAGCATATTAAGGGAAAGCTGGTGAGTGAAAACTAACCATGTTAGCAGTGTGATCACCTCCAAAAGTAAATGTCAAAGCTCTTACAATATGGGTAGACAACTACTGAGGAAGGGAGATTTCCATGGAGCTGGGAAAACATATACTGTGCTCTCTATATGCAGAGATAGCAAAGTTGTAAGTGTTGGCAGCAGTAATCTTCAGTTCAGCCTTCACTTTACAGTCATAGTTATCTAAAGGGTCTTGGGAATTGCCCTTTATTGTACAGCAGGACACATCAACTTAGTTTGCTTCCTTATGACTTCTCAGAGCAATCTGCCCTTGCAAAAAACAGACTGGAGATTTGCTGTTACTGAAAAAGCACAGCTCAGTCTGAACAGAAAGATAAATAGCAACCAGAATAATTTCAAGGCCTGCTACGTTTGCCTCAAGGTTATAAAATATTCATCCTTCCCTTTTATATTTCGCTCCTTCTCTCTCTACCCCACAAATTACAAGCAGACCCGGAAGACCTGTGCAGAGGATAGCTGCACGACCTCTGAATTAGACAGTAGCGTTCATCTGAAAACAATTCAAAACATGCTGACTTAAGAGTACATTCCTATTACAGCAGTATTATCTGTTACCGCTCCAAAGCAAGAGCAACTGGAATGATTTGAAAGCACTAGCAGCAAAACTACCTATTTCGGTCTCCAGCATGACAATTCAGGGCCCTAAAGACTTATTACCTGTAATCTATTTAGATTAAATAACAGGAAGGTTATTACTGTTTGTTGTATTATGGCCGAGTTACTTCTCTGTTGCCTTTTCCTATTGGGAAGTCAAAAGCACCTCTCTTTAGAGGTGATAAGGTGACAAGGCTCAGCAAACTGCATCAAGCTTCCCTACATCTCTAAGACAGCATCTCCGGTATCTTAATGCCATTCTGTAACACCATGTTGAGGCATTAATACAATACTGTCATGAATAAAAAGTGTCTGTTCCCAGGCTCACCCCTATTTAGCTTGCAAGATTTTAAGAGATAACTGCTAAAGGACTATGACTATCCCACATCCAGTGTCACCTTCCGTAAAATCAGTAACACCATCTCCCACACCATAGTAACACAGACTGATTAGTCTGAGACTAATCAATGTCAAGTTTAAAGACAATTAAGACCTCACCATATACCCTTCAGAGTTTACCATAAGATCACAACTGAACTGTCACAACAGTAGTCCAACTAGTCCAACAAAGCTTCACCCAGTCTCTGCAATTCAGCACAGCAACCTTATGCCGCTGTGCATATTCCTTATGCTCAAAGATAAATGCAGAAGGGTGAATAATCACTGTATAATCTTTTCATGACTGCCTTTACTTGATATTAATTATAGGTCAGTTTACTCATGCTAGAGAATGTCACTGCAATTCCCACTGTAATTCTGGCATAAATTTGGAATTACCTCCTGTGCAGAACACATGGAAAATGGTAAGAGGTGAAGAGTCAAGTTCCCTTGATCACAGAGTCATGTAAGCAGCTGGAGTAGCAGCACTGCTGTAACCAGAACAGCGTCATGGAGAAGACTTAAACTGGACTTTTCTATCCTAAATTTAGGTCTTCACTTTACCCCAGTTTTTATCCCCCTACCTCTAAAATCAGAATTAAAATAAAATAGATTAAAACAGCAAGCACTCTAGCTTTTAAGTCACTAATGTTTACTGCAACTCTAGTCCCTTTAAATTAAAGTCTGCAGTTTGGCATAATCTCAGCAAGCAGCAGTACTTCTTTGTATGTTAACCGTACTGCCCTCTCAGCAACACTATCATGTTTCAGATACTCTGCAAAATGCCATAGCTGTATTGAGTCTCCCTGGAAAAGGTGATGAATACTATAGAACATCTCAGTTGTAGAGAGAGCAGGATAGTTTTAAGAACAACCATGGTTAGCAAGCAACTCCCTTCCAGCTGTCTGTGGCCAAAAGCAACTTAGTGCTTCAGAATGTACAGTAATGAACAGAAAACTGAAGAGCTTTATTCCCAGAATTCTAAGAACACGATTCCAAGGTAGAAGTGTTCTTCTACCAGCTTCAGTGATCTCCTGCTCTTTTATAAAATTAATGACTGTAAAGTATGGCATCTATTTTAATTCTGTAGAATGTTATACTTCATCTATATAACAGGTAAAGTACAGGCGTCAAAAAAGCTTTCTCCACATTGCCCTGTTAACATGTCAAGAGTACCTTTGAGGGAGAACATATTTTAATGTCATTGGAACAGTTAGATCCAGGCCCTCTTGTAGAGGGCTACAATACTGATGCATTATGTAAACATCTGTTTTCCAGGAATTTCACACCTGAGCACGTAATATTAAAGATAAATTATAACCAGTTATTTTATTTTCCCTGCCAAAAAATATGGCAAGAGTCAAATTATCAATTTAGCAGGGGAAAAAGCTTTACTTTTTTAGTGAAAAAACTCCACTAAAAATCACAAGGCATTCACACCTCTTAGAAGATCAAAATATTCCTATGTTTAAAGCAGCATTTTGGCAATGATCCACTGGACTCCTAGTATAAATAGTTCACACACACACACACACCAAAAAAAAAAAAAGAACCCACAGAACAGGAGTCTATAGAAGTAGAGGTACAACCTGTATATCTGCAAAAATCACTTTCAGGATATATTCACTCAAGGTACGTATCCTTTTCAAAAGCCTGAAGAGAAGATATCTGCCTGGCTCTATGAGATACTTTTTAAATAATAGCATTTAAGACAAGAAAAAGCATAGCTGAGGATTATGAAACTACAGAAAGTTGAGCCTGAAAATAAAGAAAGCTACTAGGGAAGCAATTTTGTACAGCTAAGAAGTTTACACTGCTTACAAATACACATAACAAGGTAAAGCAGACAGTGAAAGCATCAGTCAGTGCTGGGCCTCTAGCAAGGGACTGAATGCAATGCAGTTTTGTAATCTGTTCTGAATTTCTGACATCTCTGGTACAGCAAATAAGTTTGGAAGCAGAAATGTGTTTGCAATAGGATAGGCAAATCTCTTGTGAGCCAGCTCATAACCAGCTATAGAACCTAGAAACCAGTCTGGTTCCAGGCCCTCTCTTACCCATCTTCTCCTGCCCCTAGCTCCTTGTGACAAAGTGAGCTCGGTCCCCAAGTGCGTCCCTTTTTCTTCTGGCCTCTCTTCTCTTCTTCCTCTCCGTCCTCCTTTGGAAGGACTGAGCTTCGTCCCCACGTTTTACTGCTTTCAGCAGGAGTCACTTCACAAGTGGGAAGAACAGTGGAAAATGTGAAAGAAAAACAGATAAATTAAAGAACTGGTTCCACAGCAACATAAAGAACAAAACATAGGCTGGAACAGGAATAGTAATGAAAACATCCATTTAGGTTTCTTTCCCATATTTCTGGCTTTTTATCAACACGGATCTAACAACCGGATCCCTTCAAAATTAGTACAGACAGACTTACAGCTTTATTCCATCACCAGTTTCTCTTTTAGAACTGCCAGCGTGATACCAGACACGCGTGTCATGACATCCAATACAAACACTACACATTTATTAACATCCCTTTCATACTTCTAATACATGCTTGTCTGCCTAATTCTGTTTTATTATGCAAACACTATTTTCATGACAAGCACCCTTGTTTTTCTTTTCTTCCAACAGTAACTTAATACACTTCAATAATGTTTCACAGATCTATTCTGCAAATTAGTATTTTCAAAAATTAACCTGTACACGTAAGGAGTGTATTTTCTATACAATCAAACAGCAATATTTCAAGAACTTGGGTAAGTAAGGTTTGGACTCCAAAGAAGGTGATACTGCCCCCCATCACCAACACACCCCATTTTTCTCACTAAATGCATACATGCAGGGCACAAGGCTAACATTTTAGGATTTTTTTTAATTTTTTTTCAGTCCTGTCCTAGATATGGAATCTTGGCATCTTACCACGCTGACAGACTGCACATTTCCCAAATTCAATACTACATTGAGCTCCTTACACTGTATGGCCCTGAGTCTGGGAATAATGGTAGGACTTGCAGGAGGGCTGGAGCAGCTACTGATCAAGCTTTTCCTTTTATCCATTGTTGGAGAAGCCTGCACAGTGAATTTATGCTGGAAATCTGTTTACCAAAAGAAAAAGATCAAAACAAAAGTAGAAAGAAACTGTTAAAATTCTTTTTTGAATATAAGAAAAAAAGAAATAATTTATGGTAACTTTCAAAGAACGCAATTTACAGGTTCTATGTAGAAATGAAGTTATACAGCTAATTGCTATCCCCTCGTTGTACACAGAGGTACTTCAGAACAAAGATCTGCGCTCACACTCATGAAGATATATCTCCTTAGTGTGTGAGATACACACATAGATCCTCATGTGTTGACTGACATTTATGCCAAAGTATATCCCTATATAAACTCTTTTCACCTTATCTCTCAGTTTCTTAAGCTAAGAAAAACCACCAGCAATAGGTGTTTACAGACCTAAAGAAAGGCATAGTTAACATGCACGTTTTATCATCATTGCTCTTCTGAACAGCCCATGTCTCTCAGAAAACAAAGAATATAGTGTAAGCCATCATCCTTGTGGTAATGATAAGCCTTAGGTGATTTATAAAACCCACACTTTTGTTATTTTACAAATTTGAGTCTCCATAGAGAATCCACAGCAGAAATGCTAAAGATTCAGTATTTCTGAAAATCACCATCTTCACTTCCCTGACACCTCACCTATATTTAACATTTCTTCCAGAAGGGTGGTATTAGAGGTCACTTGTGTGTTAATATGAGTTCACACATGAATTAGCAATGTATGTAGGGCTGTCAACATATTTTTGATAATCAACATATTTTTGATAATCTTTAGATTTCTGCACCAAGAAATCCAGTAGATTATGGTTTCTGCTGCAGCATTATGTAAGATATTCCCAGAGCAAGAACCTCCATCATTTTTTATGTACATGTTTTATTAAACTGATCATTTTGAGTATTAACACGTTAAACTACAACACCAACATTTTTCTAAACTGCATACAGCCACAACTAACAAACATGTAACATCTCAAATTTACTTCTGAACTTCACACTTGGAACTTTGGGGAACGCTAGCCACAAGAACATCCAATTTAGTTTCTTGATCCCAAAGAGGCATGTTTTTCCCAAAGTACATCCATTACTTTCTAATGCCTAAGTATAAGTAGAAAGGAGCTACCAAAGCTACAAGTTCACCTGTTCCATTTCACTTGACACAGCCTAGCACATCACCAACCTGAAGGCAGGCTGATATGATTGCCATCTTTTAACTTGAGCCGGTTTCTCTTGAACTTCCCCATGCGTTTCTTCACCCGAGGCTTCTCCTGACACAGCTGGTGGATGATGATGTTGAGCTCCCTTTCCAGGATGTCAATCTCGCGTTCTGCCAGCTCCTGTTCCCGCCTTCGTAGCAACTCCTCATGGTTCTTCTGTTCAACAGCAGCACGAGTCAGCTCTTCTTCCCACGTGCGCAACTCCTTCAGGGAGATAAGAAAGGAGAAATGAAAAGCTGCTTTGTGACCTGTGGGTTAAGACTAACATTATCTGTTCTGAAGGTACAGCAGCAATGACTTGTGCTCACAGCACTGCTAGCACCACTGTTTAAAGGCTCAGCTGAAAGCCAAAAGCCTAAAACAATTCTCAAGAACTTCTATGCTTAGCATCCAAGGCCCTTCATATCAGTATTAAGATTTGGACACTGGCACTTGTGAGGTCACACCTGGAATCCTGTGTCCAGTTCTCAGCTCTCCAGTACAAGAAAGACACGGACATACTGGAGAGAGTCCAGCAAAGGCCATGAAGATGATTAAGAGACTGGAGTATCTCTCCTGTGAGGAAGGGCTGAGAGAGGTGGGACTGTTTATCCTAGCTAAGAGAAGGCTTGGGTGGGGGAAAGGGGGATTTTATGAGTGTATATAAAAACCTGAAGGAAGGGTGTAAAGAACAGAGTGAGGCTCTTTTCAGCAGGACCGAGTGACAGGACAAGAGGCAATGGGCCCACACAAACACAGGAGATTCCCTCTGAAGACTGTTTTACTGTGAGTGTTACTGAGCACTGGCACAGGTTGCCCAAAGGGATTGTGGAGTCTCCATCCTTGGAGATATTCAGAAGCCATCTGGACATGGTTCAGGGCAACTGGCTCTAGGTGGTCCTGCTTGAGTAGGGCAGTTGGACCCCATGACCTCCAGAGGTCCCTTCAACTTCAACCATTCTGTAATTCTGTAAAAAGGCACCGAATCCTAAGTTCAGTGTCATGAGAAAATATGCTGGATATCTGAACACGAACGTGTTTACAAGAGCCATCGGAGAGTACCACACATGGGAAACAATTTTGGAAGATTTATTTATAACATTGAAAAGAATTAATCCTTGCTTACCTGTTCAGTAAGCACCTATGTTAACTTCATTATTGACTTAAACTGTTTAAAAATAACCTTGCCATCTCATGCATCATAAAATAGCAAACCACAGAGCTCTAACATAAAAATGAATGAAGAAAACATCAGCAGCAGGTCGTTCCCATCATTTTCCACCAAGTGTGGCTGTTCCTTAGGCATAAAGATGCATAATCCAAACTTTTCAATCTTTCCCTCGTTGACAAAATGAATCAACTGAAATTGTCCTTGAGATCTCAAAATGTCTTCTCACTGCATTCCTCTCCTCTCACCACAAGGACAAAAGAATTCAGCACTCAGAATAATTATCTCCAGCTGGCTAATTCCACTGCAGAAGGTAAAAACTGAAGAATTCATGATAAACTTCAGATAGATTATCAGATTTTACTTTAGTTTTTTTGTTTGTTTGTTTGTTTTAATAACGTCATTGTTATTTGTCCCATCACCACGGAGGTTTGGTACATTTTACTCATGAGGTGAACAGAATATAAAATTCTCTTTTCCCGTTGCTACAGAGGAATACAGCACTCAAAACCCGAGGGCAGTCTAGCTACTACTGTTTGGTCTTCTGTTTGTCTGTTGAAGTTTTCAATTTTCAAAAACTGTTCCAACACAGTTACATCCCGGGACAACACCAGCAAGGAAATGCATATGAGCTATTTTATTTTTCCCCAAAGCTACTATAATATGTGAATAGAAATGTTTTAAGTATTGTTGTAGGACTTCTCTCCCCTGCTCCAAGGTCTCCTTTTCTTTCTCTCTGCCGCCTAAATCCAACTTCTGAGCCCAAATCAAGCTGCCTGCTTATTACAAATTTATTTTTAGGCAAGAGACTGTGAACTTAAAGTATTGTTACTTTAGTGATTTCACTGCAGTATTTCATACCAACAACTGTAAAGACAGACCTTAACATAGATGCAGCAAGCTGTGCTTTCTACAAGTATGCTTGAAGAAAACTTCAGCTTTTTAACTTCTACTCTTTGAGGCTGATGGTCACAAATCCTTTTATTCCTGTTAGCATGTTGTTTCCTGATATTTACCCGGATGGACTTCAATTACAACAGTTATTGGACCATTCCCCTGGTAGCACTTCTGTTTATTATAGTCTATCCAATTTGGCTGTGCTCAAAACCTGGAAAACACAAACCTGACAGAACCAAAGCTACAATGCCTGCTAGAGTATATATGCTGAAACTACCCCTCCTACTTTTACTATTAACCGTTATCATTGGGCTTCTCAATTAAGATGCTAAGAGTGAAATAGTTATTAGATGCATTAAACAATGAAGACAACTTATCATAGCTGTTCACACAGCGTATAGTGGAAGCTCACTAAAATATTAGAAAGACTAGCAGCTCAGGATGCAGATATTGATTCTACTCATTATTCTGCCCTTGCGTGTATCATAACCTACCATTGATTTGGGGGCTTATTACAAGCTCCAGTAAAGCACATACAAAATTAACTCTGGGATGCACTAAATGATTATCCGTGTTTGAATTCTGAAATGGGAAAATTATAATCCAGAGAGCACAAGCACGGAGTGTTTTTCTCTGCTTACCTTTTCTTTGGCTCTGAGCTGATCAAACATCTCCTGGATCTCTTGTTTCCAGTCTTCCTGCAGCGAGTGGAAGGAATCTTTGGGCATTTCAAAGAAACCAGACTCTTCTATGGCGGTGAGATGGTCTAGGATACTGGCAAAGGAAGGTCGTGAGTGTGGGTCAGGGTTCCAACAATCTAGAATACAATAAAGACAAGCAACTCTTAAGCATCTCTTAGTATGGAAGTTTGAGAGGATGAGTAGTACTTTACTGATCCCCAGTGGCTAAGAGTGGCATGCACACTATCTGTGTTATCCCATCTTTCCTATTTGTCACTTGCATTGACTATTGTCTGATCGTAAGTTAAGTATGGAATTCATGCTTTCATGCTTATACAATACCGAACATCACTTAAGATCTTGCACTAACTGGTCTCTAAGTTCTATTGCAATAACATGCCAAGCAAAATAGAGGTTTACTAATTTTACAGAAAGTTACATTTTCAAGCATGTATTAAAAAATCATAAATAATTTCCTTAAATATTTTACTTTGTTGTATATGCTCACAGAGCGGAG
Organism: Burhinus oedicnemus; assembly: GCA_008921705.1. Lineage (NCBI taxonomy): Eukaryota > Metazoa > Chordata > Aves > Charadriiformes > Burhinidae > Burhinus > Burhinus oedicnemus. The sequence goes on from VFFE01007204.1 coordinate 23,137, forward strand.
ATACTATGCAAGATTCTTGCAAATGGTTCTTTTATCAGTTATACTGCAGAGTTAACAGCCATACTGCAGAAGGATATCTATCAGAGTTCTTTCTAATGCCAAACTCTAATACTAAGCTGAGTCATTATGAATCTCTTCCACAGAACTGAAAAAAAAAAAAAAAAAAAAGTCTTTCCTGCAAAGCAGACTGGGCATAATTTGACTGAAAATAGGAGATTCAATAAATAATGCCATCAGATACTGCATTTGGAGTTTTTTTTATTTTTAAGGGTTCTTTTTTATTATTAGAGACAATTGTTTGATCAGGCTTTTTTCTTCTCCTTTTAAGAGAAACCACAGATAAATAAGCTTTTTCATTTACAATCTAATGCAATGACTTACCCAATTACAGAGCTCTAAACACAGAATTTAAGGTACCTATCTTACCACATGAGGCAACTCAACTAGCAATAGTACAAAAAGGTACTCCTTTTAGTGATGGGAATTGAACATTGAAAACAGAAACAGAAATAGAAAATGGTATGAAGTAACATCTCAAGCTACAAAATCATTAAGGACATGTTTTTAAAAAGCCATTAAGTCAAAATGTTTGACTTAACAACACTTTTGAATAGGAAATTCTTACTCATTCAGTCCTTCCTCTTACTTCATCTTTATTCTACTCCTGAAGAAAACATCACTTTCTCATTCTATATTGTCCCATACTGGCACTTACACAGGTTTTTCTTCAACAAGTACTCTTATTCTCTTTAGTATGGCTAGACTTCTGCATGCCAAAATTTGAGAAGAACCAAACAGAAAAACTTAGCATTCAAGTATACTTCTAGGGAATACAACTTTTGTGCATGAATGGAAGAAACTAACACATGGGTGTCTCTCAATATGCTCATACTGTCATTCCTCTAAATGGCCACAGGATTTAAGGCATATTACTGCAGCAGGAGGCGAGAGTTACAAAAATATTCTAAAGTTTCCTAGACCTTACAGTTGGAAAAAAGGAAACATTCTTAAAAAAATTTTGGTGATGTCCTAAAAGATGTTCATTCATCAGTTTTGTGGATTGAAATACACAGCTGTAATTAAAAATAAATAACACTTCACAACATCTGTGCAACTGCTGAGGCTTGGTTTTGCAAGTCTTTTCTTTCATTTTAGTGTTACTGATATTTTACATTTGGGAGCTTTAGTTTCAAAACTGCTGGTATCAAGATGCTGATATTTAAGCATGTGATCAGGTTCCAGGAGGCATAAGCTGGAACACATTTGTTTTTATGGATTTCAAATTGCTTCTCCTCTCAAAATAGGGAACTGAGGATGTTAAAGACTGCTCTGAAGGTCCCCTGCTGCTGACCAATTAGTAGCACTGGGTGATACAGCTGGACTGTCAGTGCCATAATCCCTGCCTCTTTACCCCAGGTTTTAAGCATGGCAAAGCAAACATGACCCAAAGTAAAACAAAATGCTGCAGCCAGCCAAATGCATGAGTGAGTGAACAGGATAACTATGCAGGTGGCCCGTGGCTTTTATTTTCCCAGGCCTAGATCTGCCATTATTTGCACTAATGAGGACAGTTGTAACATACAAGTCTTTTCTGTGAAGAAGGAAAGTTCAGCTTTGTTGTCTCAGCGAAGACCACCAGGGCAGTAATTCAAACGTAAAAGCAGCATTAGGGGAACAAGAGTTCACGGGAGACGGGAAACAGCCTGTTTGAAAAACAGTTTTGGTGAAGGGGCAGAAAGTAATTGTTTTCTTGTTCTCTTCTTTCCCCTGCACATGGAGAAGCCAAGCGTTCCAAAGCCATGTGGGTGCTCACCCCTGCGCTGCTGGGTTCAAGCGCAGGCCAGATGCCTCTACCTGACTTTCCCAGTAGAGGGCATTATTTTTAACCCCAGCAGCAGACACCTCACTTATATTTAAGAAATGCAGGGTCCTTGTTTTAGGGAACCATGTCAAAATAAACTGCTCTGGGACAACACTGAGCTGGTAGTTCCATTAAGTCTCTCAGATGCAGTTTCTTGCTTTACATTGCTTCCAAGCTACTATACCTGCAACTCTGCTGCTGTTTATTATCCAGTAGGATATTTCTTTTTTAGCACAACAGTACGTGAAATTTTCTGCTTTAACTTAACTGAAGCCTGTAACCTACAGAAAAGACCAGAGAAATGCAAAAATATTCTAAAAACAGAGAAATCCATCAAAAACATTTTCTTGCATGAATCAAATTCCTTTCTTGGGGCTAAAAACACCACCAGAGGCCACAAAATGTCACTTCTGCGTTCAGACTCATTCTTTGCTCACTAAGACTATAAAACATTTCGATTTATCTTTACCTGTTTTTCTTTCTGCCAGATAGCTATAAAAATGTTTACTACATATAAATACCTGGAAATCCTTGGGAATAGGGGCAGTGAATAGAACACTAAAGGTACTACTGTGAGAGAGGGAGGAAAGAAAGGAGGGAGGGAAGAACAGTTGAAGCTTGGGAGAAACGTAAGTAGTTGCAATAGCCAGCAGAGCAGGTCACATAAGTGTACCCCAAAAGTTACCTCACAGAATCCTTTTTAATAACTACCGCAGCTCTGATGACAAACTCCTATATTTCTTTCCTCCATATGTAGCCCACCTTGGGCATGAACTATCTCCGCACACAAAGCGGAAAATCACATCATTCTGACTGAAAATTTGGGTTGTTTTCAAATGTCAAAGCCACATTTAAACCCTCTCCCCAAAATGCCAGTAAGATAACATTTCATTCCAAATCAATCTGACACTGCCTAACAAGATGTTCAAGCTATGAATTTCAAAACAAGTAGACGACTTCAAACTAGACCAAAATATGTGAAGTTTTGGTGTTGGCGAGTCTTCACTACGAAAAAACAACAAGCTAGATGATGACAGCAATAGCTCCCATTTTCCTGTAAAGCCAATTGATAAAAAATGGCAGAGAAATTTCTTTTCACATACTACTCTTGTAATACTGTAACTGTCAAAGCACACTAACAAGCAAGCCCAGCTCCCATAATAACTTGCACCACTGAATTTGAGAAATCCGTGCTCTTAGGTATCAAAACCAATGCAAGGAGGCAATGCTCAACAGCATTCCAGAAACAGCACAAACCATACTCACACCACAGCTGGCTTACCTTCCATGAGTTTGGCAAAAGGCTCTGGACAAGTGGAAGGGATTGGAAGGGCAAGTTTATTCATGGCAACACCATATGCTACTGCAAGACCATCAATTCCTCGGAATGGTACTTCTCCTGTTAGCAATTCCCAAAGCAGCACGCCATAACTACCAGGGAGAAAAGAGAATAGGTGTTTGACTTTAACACAGTCTTTGTTATGCAACAAGAAAGTACCTGAACCTATCACGGCGAGTCTGGTACCCTGAAGAAATTCCAGTTTTCTGGACAGTCTCATCATGGTTGCCAAGCTGGTGAAGTGTCTTATTTTACCTGGTTTTTTTAATAAGATTGAAATAAGATGCCATTTTCACCTTTTAGGCTAAAATAATTTTCTCTCCGGAAACAATCTGAAAAACATTAACATAAATCTTCTAACTAATTTAGCAAATTTCAAACCAGAACCCAGTGAAATTCTCAGAAACACGAAGGAGGGTTGTTTGGTGGGTTGTGATTTTTAAAAAGAAGTGAAAAATACTCCTTCAGAATTAAGTTGTTCTTCAGATGTTCTATGAAACGTTAACTACGGAGTTATGGAAACAGTTCCAGGACCGTTCTCTCCCCAGGTATATGACAAACAACATATCCTCAGAATATTCTCTCTGCTTCTAGGAAACCTGAGCCAGAGGCAGCTTCTTCATACTTCGTGACCTGAGAGTTTTTTCTTCCATTGATCTGTCTTATTCTCTTCTGAACCCATTCACTGTCCACTAAGTTCTGTAGTAGTGAGTTCCACAAATTTAATGATGCATTGCCAAAAAATACTTCCGTGTGTTTGTTTTGAGCTTGTCAATTGGTAATTTCATTTGCTTCCCTGTAGTTCTTTCAATACAAGGAGGAACGAACATATGTTCCCTATTAGCTCCTCCCATGCGATCCATGATTTCACAGGCTCCCGCTACATCCTGCCTAAATCATCTTTCCAGCCCCCAAAATCCTAATCTAGCTGAATCCTAATCTAGTTACTCTCCTGAACAGAAGCCATTTCGTTTCTTTCACTGACCTTGACATCTTCTATACAATCTCATTCCATTTAAACCTTTTATATTGCAATGACCAAATTCACAAAGTTTTAAAGATATGGGAGAGGTACGGTATTTCCTGTTTTCTTCTTTATTTCTTTTCTATCAAATTTTAATTTGCCACTTGCCTTTCTGACTCCTTACAAAATTAGACAGGTTACCCACAGTAACTCCAGTATCTTTACTGAATCGTAATAGCAAAATTTAGAGCCTATCACTGTACATGTGAAATTCTCCCATGGGTACTACTTTGTATTTATTACCATTTCATCTATTTTATCATTGAGTATAATAAAACTTCTTCTCAGCTCTCTGCAGTAGATTTATTTTTCTTATCTTGAATAACTTGGTATCATCACCAAATGTTACCTAACCATTTATTGCTTTTTCAAATCACTTATGATTATGTTAAACACAGAATTCCCCATCAAGAAAACAGATTTATTCTTCTAGTAATTAAGAATTGACTAAGTGATGGGAAACAGATTGGCCCTCTTTTCTCACACCGATTTACTTTCTTTAAAAGCTTTTGATGAAAGATTTTGTTGAAAGTTTTTATAAAACCAAATATGGTATAAGCAATCTTACCACTTGTCCACATACTCCTTCAAGAATTTTCATGTCTTGTGGGAAAAAAAATGATTTCCTTCTACAAAAACTGACTCTTCCCCAGATATGCGTATATGTCCACCAGCTCCCTGCTGTTTAGTGCTGTTTCTACCATTTAGTAGAACTGAAAAATCAGACTTGCTGATCCTCAGGAAGCTCTTAAGACCTGTCATCATGTTTGCTGCCTTCCATTTCTCTGGTATTAAGGCAGGTTTAAGCAACAGATTACACAGCACGGCTATTAACTCAGCTGGCTCTCTCATGTTCCTGTAGAAATCTTGGGTGTTACTGTAAATCCTACAAATTTGTTCCTGTTCATTTCATCTGTCAGTTTTCACACCTCTGTGGACAGTACTTCAGTATGAGATGTCCTCCAGCTCAGCTCCCTTAGAGAGAAATTTTCAGCTTAAGAAGCCTCTCTTGGTTCCTTTCTAGCAGACACAAGTCACTAAGTTTTTTCTGCTGTAGCTTTTTTCTTCTTTGCACTCTTACATGTTGGCCACCTCTGGGCTGTATGTTCTCCTCCAGGGTTCCCACCTGTGCTGCATTTGAAACCATATTCATTTGTTTTTATGCTTTTTTGCAAGACTATCCTCAAAACCCTTTTAATCTTCTTCAGTGTTTTACATTCAACTTGCCAGCACCTAAGTCCATGCCTAATTTTGCTCATTTGGATACAGGTTCAACTTTTTGAAGGATATCTTCCAGTAGCCTCTTCTACATCATCATCTTCATTCGTTTAAAGTCTTTCCTATGCATTTGCTCTGAGCTTTAACATAGTGTCCTTAAAAGATATCCATGTTGCGCGTTCCTCTTTTGTTGTTTTTACACAAAGTTCCTCAACGTTGTCATTAATCTCTTTGAGATTAAACACTACTGTAATAGACTAATTTTTCTTAATTGCTCTTCCAAAGGTATTGAATCTAAGTATACATGTATTTTGACCGTGATCATATTGTACAATTTTGAAGACCCCCTAAGCACACTTGAAGACCAAATGAAAAACTGCTTCTCCTCCTAAAAGCTCCCTGCTCCATGAAACAGTCATTTCTGAAGCTAAAAGATTAATCTTTTCTTGTTTCAAAACAACAATTGCCCTACCCATTTGGGAGTAATCAAAATTTTCACTATCACAACCTGTACTCTTGCAATCTTCCTCCAACACCACCAAATCTTTAACATTCATTGTAACTGCTGCCACCTTGGTTGGACAGTCTTAATACTACTTTTCCCATTTAGATATGGAATTTCAGTCACTAGAGATTCCACCTTTACTGCTAACACAGCTACTTTACTTTATTAAGCAAAATATCATGTTTTTTCACTTATACAATCTTTTGCATTTTTCCTATGTAGTTCATACTCTTGATATTATAATGATAATTATAATTGATTATTTCTTTCCATCAAGGTTCTCAATTTCTTACTGTCTCAAGGGCCTCATTTGAAAAAAAATAAACAGGAGTTTAAGGATTTCCCGTTTTGTTTTTGACCTCCTAGGATTCATAAGACACTCAAAGAAAATGAATACTGGACTGAACATGTATTTGGCCTGTCTAAATCTGATTGATCATTCATGTTACTCTTCAGTTTGGATGCAAGTATTGCTATCAAAAGGTAGGAAAAACTACCAAAGAGTCGCGTTATTACTTTACTACTTGTGCTGGATAAAACATGTATTAGATATTTCTCTTAATGGAATGGTCAGGAAAGCACTATTGATGTGCTCAAAGCATGTCTTCTGCAGGGTAATTTTTAAAAGACAAAGGAATGGACAGATTGGTGTTGCTTCTAATGTGATGCTAGAAGTATATATTGCAGGAAAGATCACTTTGTTTCTGACAAAACTGAATGCCACCTCTTCCTCATATACTTACAGTTAGTTCATCATTGCTGAGCATACTGCTTCCACAGAACTAGGGAAACGCTGCTTTGTGGCATTTCAACAACAATCATCCCAAGTGATTAAACAGCAAGAGACGTGCTGAAGAGAGTATTTTTCATTAACTCTCAAGCAGGGGATTGGGAATGACACAGGAAAAAGCCAGAGACAGAAGAGATTTATGCAAAAAAGGCATAGGAAGAAAGAATCAAGGGCCTCTCCTCATTCTCAACAGAGAGGAAGAAAAACGGATCAAGCTCATTTATTTTTCCAGCACCTAGTAGTAATTTTTGGACTTCAGTTAGAAAATGAACCATGTGATACAGACCATGCGTCCAAGTCAACTGACACTTGTATGAATAATTAACCATCTCCCAGTGATCCAGTAATCCCTTAAGCCATTTAACATCAGGTTCAATCCTACACACTGGATTTTCAGGGAGAGGGAGGCTGGAAGTCTGCAGGATTTCACATGTGATTTTGTCACCTCCCTTCTAAGTCTGTGAACTTAGAAAAAAAGCAGTAACTTCTTCTCACTGTTATTGTTCAACGATATTTGTACCATAGCTTCCTCTTATCCACCTCCCTAGGTTCAGCACTTTCCATGAGAAAGGAACTATCAGCCCAACAAGGAAATCCCAGCAACAAGAGAAACTAGAATATTACTTTTGTTAAGAAAAAAAACTTCATTACATTTTAATGGCTATTAATAGTTAGCATTTTGCATGTTATCAGACTGGCAGTTCCAGAGATGACACTTCCTGCTTATTTCACAACAGTCAGAAGTATACACTTCTCCCATGTGAGCTTCTACCAATATTGGTAGTCAAACTTATCTGCCAGGTACTGAAGTCTTGCCAGTGCTTCATTACACACAGAAGACTACAGAAGCCTGCAAGCAGTCAGTTGTGGATGGAAGTGCTTGCCAACACTTAATTCGAATGAAATATTCCAATGACTGAAGTTCCTACACCCACCACTGAATGCCTGAAACATCCTGATCTTCTTATCAGATGGTTTTAGGTAGTTCTGGTATTCCATTCCTAAACAAAAATTAAATTCCTAATTATTTCACTGGTCTCAGAGTAGATACCCCTTAAAAGCATCTAAATTGAGGAACACAGGGAACTCAGACGAAGGTTGTATGGTAGCTTTATATTTTGCATACCAATCATATTGACAACATGATTGTCTTTTAAGCAGCACAAGTCAAAAATGAAGTGTGCAGCAAACAAGAAATACATTTAAGCAGTTAAAACATAAGGGAATTTTGAATTACATGCCTACTAACATTAGCTTGCTGTGCAGTACTGGATAAGCTGCAATAGCTGTACTTCAACTTCACCCCTGTAAATCCAAAGCAAATATGGAACTCTCCTCTCAAACACATGAACAGATTTACAGGAATTGACATATTTAAATAAAACTGTAGCTTCTTTGTCCTCTGCAATATAAGCACAAGGTTTCTGCTGTATATCCAAAAGCTTGTGGGTGCAGCACAGCAAAATTCATAGCAAAAAATTTTCACTAGTAAGATGTACTAAGTACTGTTATTATCAACAAGCTTTACAGTAGTCCAGACACTGGTGACAGACACCAGTGTGTGGGGGCATTCCTCAGCCTTTTAAGTTCTTTGCCAACTCTCCTTTAGAGTGGCACAAAAAACCAAAACAAAAACAAAAAACCAAAAACAAACTACGATTGAGTTTTTAAAGTGCAGATTGATACATGTTTTGAAAGGAATTGCAAGAAGCAGTTATTTATGATGAGATAAGACTGACTCAGGAAATTTCAGTCCTGGCAAGCATCTTCTTCACCTGTTTGTGTACTGAGAACACAAGCAGAACAAGATCCTTGTCAAGTATGTAATCCATAAGTAGTAATTTGCATGTATATATTGTTTTTTCCATTAATGCGCTGGGATTTTTGAGAATAGGAGCTACTTTGGTGGGGAGGAGTGCAAGGGTCAGCTCATAGACTTCCAGAAATTGAGTTTGAGTACAACCATTAAGTGAATTGGTAAATCCAGAATTCAGTAAATAACTCTAATAACAGTGACTTTTCTGAATGCTGTGGGACACAGAATTAGTACTGAACATCTGAAACAGATGAAGTAGACATAATTTTGTTTTTCCTGTGGGGAGAGAGGTATTGAAATGACATGGTGACTTTGTCTTTAGAGCAGTAAGATTCTGTCGCTGGCCAGTAATGCTCCCACACAAGTGTGTGCATGCTGTGAAATCTGTCAGGATAAAGAAATATCCCAGCTGGCAGAATTGTCTGGCTGTTATGGCAGAGATTTGGTGTGGGGATTTTCATTTTCCTTATCCAGTTTTGCTGAATAGATAATGTATTGCCTTGTGATAAGTCTGTGAACTTGTATTTTGCACACTAATGGTGTGGTTAAAATTCTGATTCTGTAATTAAATGTGGTAGCCTCTGTAGTTAATCTGAGACAAATTGAGCAAGAACCAGGCTTTTATTCTGAGTGAAGTCTGGCAGAAATGAAAACCTCAAGGCTGTGCACCTTTTCTGTGCACATGATGACAGTACTCGTTTGTACAGAGCTTGTCAAGCTCAAACCTAAATTTCCTCTTCTCTGAAACAGTGCCAGGAATGGCCTTTAAGGGTAACCTGGGGGAGAGTGAGAACGGAAGGGGAAAACAATTTCCCTGTGATTGTACCTTTACTAATCCAGGCACGCTGTGAACAGATCAGTAGATGTTCTGTACCAGTATGACCTCATGTTTTTAGAAAAAAAAAAAAAAAAAAAAAGACTTAATAGCTCGGTGATTTTCATGAAAGTAGCTCAAGCGCCTCTATACCTGTGCAAAAATACCAGTTTGGTCATTGACTTAAGGACTGTGAATCACTTCTGGACTTAAGGACTGTAAATAACTTAAATTATTTGTTAGTTTTTCAGAATACTGTTTTTCTATTTTTAAGATTCCTTCATCACTTTTTCTTCATATAGTTACCAGTCTTCCCTTGAAAACAAATTGAGTTCCTCTTAGTGATCTTCCTTAAACAGAAGGTCATCACCATTAAGAAAGCTGTTATACTGATTCTGAATAAACCTTCTCACTCTGGTGGCCAAAGTCATAGTTAAATAAGCTGAAAAGAACACGGTGTTTGAGGCATGTATGCAGAGGTCAAATACTTGCCAGTGCAGTCACGACTAGTATGTCAATGATTGTAAACATTGGATTTTAAAAAAGCAGTCATGGACATGTGTAATAAATCCTGTCCCTACCCACGGATGCAACTTGAAATTCTTCACAGGAATGGAAAAAACAATATATACATGCAAATTTTTACTTATGGATTACATACTCAGATTGACCTAGAGAAGAGATTTATTATTTTACGTGGAAGACTAGAAGGAAGGAAATAATTCATAAGATTATTATGAAAGTGAAAAACATTGTATTCAGGGTGAAACTGCATGCGGAATTTGACTAGGTACAGTGTGTTTGTGTACATATACATCAGTGACCATTTACTATCAAAACATAAAATGATCTTACTGTTAGTAAAACAGTAAAAAAGTAGTAATTTTAAATACTTCACAGATTGTTCTATGGCCTTTGATTATGTCCGCCAATAGCCAAATAACCACAAAAAGTTTGTTTTAGATAAAGCAGAGGGAATCAGGACTATGAATCCTAGGATAATCTGAATGTAAATTTATAGAACGACAAAAATTTAGAGGCACGTAGGAGCTGGTCTACCACTTTCTACAGTGAAAAAACGTTTACAATTAATAGAAAGTAGTCTGAGAGTCTGACAAATGGAAAGCTGGTGGATAAAGTTTTCTTAAAACCTGAATTTTAATGTTTGGTTCACCATTAATCATTCTTAAACATAAAAGAGGTTTCCTGGCAGGTCTAGTTACTCTTTAGTATCCAGTCACTTAATGCCAAATCAATACCTCCACACATCGCTGCCTTTGGAGAACATGGAGGAGCGGATGACCTCAGGAGCCATCCAGGCATATGTCCCAGCTGCGCTCATTTTGGTAGTTTTATGCCATTCCCTGGCCAAGCCGAAATCCGTGATCTTCAATATCTTGTTGCTCAGATCTCCATTTTCCACCTTTTCGAGTATCAGTACTGGAGAAAAGGGAGGGAGAGGGGGAAATAAAAGGTATGCAGAATAAAGCTAGTATTTATGCAAAAAAGATCCTCCTGAAGATCTCCCAAATTTCAAGATTCTCCTTGATTTTCAGTTATTCAAACATACCACACTCTGTTATGAGTTATTTCAAGCTGATCCCTTCATCTGACAAGTGAACAGCTGTCTAGCAAATAACTTCAAATTTAACCAAAATACCAAGCCCCAGAGAACAAATAGATAATAACAATTATTTAATATAGTGCCTAAAGCCATTCTGTATAATAATTCTCTGCTAAGAGGAAGTGAACCACTGTAACTTCTAGAAATCCAGATAAGGGAAGACATTTCCTAATTAATCCTCTCTCAGCAAGCCAGTAATAGCGTCTTTTTCTTGAACTGCTTAGAGGACTTTTTTTTTTTTAAATCCAGATACACACACAGGCTGGATATTCCCTTCATGTAAATGCGCTAGGAGTGGAAGCTCTATGTACACAGATTTTTATTTTTTTTTTAAAGTCACAATTAAAAAAGAAAGATTGATGATCCATAATAACATGCCCAATTCAAGACTTCATATACACCACCACGTTACAGATTCCCTCCCCCATCATTATGAAACTATTGGGGTTTTTTTAGTTAAGCTGCCAAAGCTTCTACCATGTTCCAGTGGCAAACGAGTCTATACTGAAGAACTTAAAAAAAACTCCTTGAGGCAGAACTCAAGAATGCTTTGGTATAAAGCACATATTCCTCTTTACCCAGAAAGCTGCACTGTCACAGCACTGTGAAATGAGTGTAAACCAGAAGCCAGAAGTATCCACTCTGCTTTAGCAGCACCTCATTATCCTCTTTATCTTAATGTAAAGTGACCACACAAGTTGTGCCAGCGACGTAATGTCAAGCAACTGAATATAATAGGCCACTAAACGTCCATAACTAACGTAGCCATAAGCCTGTGAATTGATTTTCAGCCACTCTGTGAAGAGCCACAAAGAAAAAAATATTTGTATTACCCTTAGTCCAATGACTTCACAGCAACAGGCATCAAGCCACTAATACACCGTCATTGTGCAGCTACTATGTTTTTAATGTCATTACAGACACAAGTTCTTAGAAAACAAGAGGGTTTTTTTTTCCCCTTTCTATGTACGTGTGTGTGAATTGCAAAAAACCAAAACAAACCCAAACAAACAAATAAAATAAAAAACACAAAAACACAAAAAACCAAACCCACAACCAAAAAAATCATGGATCACAACGAAACCTATAAAAGCCAAAAGCATTGCAAAAATTAGAGTACATATAAAAATCATCTTCAGGACCATTTTTAGCAGTCCATGAAAAGACTCAAGTATCAGTCTCAAGCTAATGTAGCTTTTTTTGGGAACCAAAATTTAAAAACTTACATTCATTCTCATACTTCCTTCAAAATGGGATTTGTCATGAAATAAAAGCCAAAAGAGTTATTTGAACACTTCTGCATAATAATAGACATCTAAATGTTAAAATACTGCATTTACTTCTATTAAACAAACTGCTTCTTCTCTGAAAATTTAAAAAAAAAAATCAGCTACCCTTTCTACAAGGTTTCAGAAATCACAAAATACTACTCCATTAAAAATTTTTGTGGCCAACTCAAGTTGTGAACGAAGTAGACTTATGGTTAAGCTCTTGGTTCTTGCTTCTTTTGCAAAATTCCTTTCTAACATTACCAAATACTCCATTTTTCTAATTGCAGAGGAAGGAGGAGTTTGAGGCTTAGAGTTACTATTCTCTTCATTTGGGCAAAAGCATATGTATTTTTAGAGCCACACTTCAGTGTAGAACAGAACCACCACAAGAAACAAAGGTACAGAAGATGACTTCCTTCATGCCTCTTTTTCTAGTAAGCCTAACTTTTTTCCTTCTTTCTAGCAGATGAAGAACTGCTACGAGAAATTGCTAACAAGTTGCTCTTTGATTGCAAGAGTACAAAACTTCCTAGAATATATGTACTAAGTTTCGCCTTTTACCATGTATCCACTCTGCCTAAAGAACTGGCAGAATAATAAAATCTAATTTTAAAATTAAATGCAGTAATATATAGATATACAGTGAAGTTGCAAAGGTAAAGTAAAATTTTGAAACAAGAAACAAATTTGTTGTTCACAAGGTAGATCATATTCTGTCTGAATGAACTCAATAGCAGAACAGAAAGCCAGATATCACAGTTGGGTTGTACATACCTTCCTGGCAAGAGGTTATTTAAACTTAATTACCTTGATTTGTATTAAGTTCTAGCAAAATAATTAGTACTTACACAGATCTTTTGTATCCATGAACTTGCTCTTTTGTCAGATGTAGGCTAAGTAAGATAAATTACCATGACAAAAGACCACAGAGAAGGACAATGAGAGAGCTGGATTTATTGCAAGTCCTTGATTCCTTAGTTACACCCTTGGCTCCCCTCCTATTTCCTTGTAATAACTGCTTGGGATAATAATCATACAACCTAAAATTGTAAAAGTTAATTTTAAGAATCATACCTCTCTCTATCATCTGTTTCAGTTCTCCTTATCTTGGGTCAGTATCAACAGACTCACTTGTAACTGCTAGGAGTCTCACTAGCCCATCTGTCAGTTTCTCAAACTGAAAACCTTGACTCTCCCTCTTGCGTTTACTCAGATTTCAATGAAGAATCTTGCGAATAGGTGAGATATGAATTCCTTTCCGTTTCCTCCTTAAAAATCTCTTTTATGGAGAACATACGCCAGGTTGCTAGGACACTGAAAATGTATTTTACTCGTGCTAATCAACACAGTCTCACTTGCTTGCGAGCTTTATCTACAACCAGTTATTGTCTCTTGTTTAATACTTTGAGTGCAAGTTCTCTTCTGCAAGTGCTATTTCTTCTGCACTCAGTCTACCACAATATGAAACAAACAAGCAACATACTTCCTACATTTACAGAGTTAACATACCTTTCCATCTGTGAATAGATTTGATCAGTCGGGACAGAGCTACCAGTAGTCAGATGATGAGCCTAACAAAAAACATTCAAACAAATACAGAGCACCTACACCAAAACCGCAGCTAATCTACCAAGGCAGTAAATCTTCTCATTCTGGTCTGTCGATTTAAGAGATCTGCATGAGATAAAGGGGTTTAAAAAAAGAAAGAAAATTGAATTGAAAATCTTTCACATTCCCAGCCTTAAAAAGAGAATTTATTTGGCAGCAAAGATACTGATCCTAGTTTTCAGGCAACCAGAAAAGAACCACAGTTGAATCGGCAGGAACATGCAGAATGTGCGTCCGCTTGTTAGGGGTGGATCGCCATTTCCCCACTTTATGCAAGAAATCTCTTCCTGTGTGCACGCACAGAGCCAGCCAAGTTGTAGATGAAGGTATGCGATGTACTACTGCTTCTATCAACTCAAACCCATCCTTTTGATCTGTAGCACAGGCTAAAAGCTGATCTTAAGTAGCATGGGTAGGTGCCAACTGGCACTGTGCAAAAGGGACTGGTGAAGCAAACCGGGTATTACAAGCACATTCAGACAGCTTTGAGGATCCAACTGCTACAGCAAAACAACTTAATATAGCAAATCACCAACACCATGTTCTTTGCATACTGCAAGTGCAAAGCAAAGCATAGTGACTTAAACTAGCACTAAAAAAATCTTAGCAACTTTAGGTGAAGGGTATCATGAACATGTGTGCTTACAGGAGTAACAATCCAGAAGTGCTCACATACACTTTCATATATTCCTGGCAGACTTGGAACTTGTCCTCCAGAAAAGAAGCATTTGACATCGAGAAATTAATCACAGCTCAGATTAATTCTGTCTAGCAAGACAGCTCTTCCATATCTCAAGGTGTCCCAGCCAAGACAATAAGAAAGGAATATGATCCAAGCAGGCCTTGATATCTCCTAGCAAGACCTTCCCTGGATCAAGCAGTCATACAGATACAGGTGCAAATGATTTAGATATGTAATTTCAACTACTAAGAATTTATCAAGAACTTTATTACCGCAACGACTCTGGTAATGATTCAACCCCACTGTTTAATTTCTTGAGAGTCAAGCAGACTGCAAGTGCTGAAAGACAACAGTCAATCCAGACACGTTATGTCTGAGCTTAGAGAGATACAAAGGTAGAAATTAAACACTGGGCCTCCCTCTTACCTAGGTTATGATGACAACCAGTCTGTTTTCTTTGAAATGAAAATGTCTACTGAGGTTCCTCCATATCCTTTGAGAACACCTTTGGTGCCTTACAAGAAGCATCAAGGATATTTTCATATCAGACTCTTTTGAGAAAGTTTCCTGAAGTACAGAGAAAGAAGTAGGCACCATATAAACAGAGGGGTGGCTAGGTAACCAAAGGCAATAAGCCAACACTTACTGGTTTGATGATGAGACAGACTAACAGGCAGAAAAGTGTAAGGCAGAAATCAAAGATCATTTGGCAAGACTCAGTCTGGTGCAGTCCTTAGTCACACTGCCTGACATTACTGCAAGTAAACGAACAACTGTGTACTGCTAAAGATGTGAAAACTTGTCATCGTTACATTCGCAGTACTTTTTAACACAGGTTTCCATCTACGCAATGCTTTGGCTTCTGCTCAGGACAAAATGAGTTGCAGTAACAAAGAGGAAACGAAGCATTGCATCGCTTACCTTCATCACTAACTTTACAGCATTTTCAGTTGTCTCCGAGTAGTTCAGAGCTATAGGTGGCAGTTGGTAGCCTACTCTCTGAAGATTTAGGATTCCCTATGCTTGGGACTTTGATACTTCATGGACAACTCAGTCTTTACTGCTAAAGCTGTCCCTCATGAATCCCAGACCATGGAGGCAAGGGGGAAGGTCTGGAGAGAGGAAGTTTTTCCCTCAGTTGAGGAGGACCGGGTTAGAGACCGCTTGGCCAAGCTGGACACCCATAAGTCCATGGGCCCTGATGGGATGCACCTGCGAGTGCTGAGAGAGCTGGCAGATGTTATGGCCAGACCACTCTCCATCTTTGGAAGGTCATGGGGAACAGAAGAGGTGCCTGAGGACCGGAAGAAGGCCGACATTGCTCCAATCTTCAAGAAGGGCAAGAAAGAGGACCCAGGGAACTACAGGCCGGTTAGTCTCACCTCTGTCCCTGGGAAGGTTATGGAGCAACTCATTCTGGATGTCATCTCCAAACACGCTGAAGAACAGGAAGTTATTGGAAGTGGTCAACACGGATTTACCAAGGGTAAATCATGCTTGACCAATCTGATATTCTTCTCTGATGTTATAACTGGTTGGCTGGATGAGGGGAGAGCAGTAGATGTCATCCACCTTGACTTCAGCAAGGCTTTTGACGCTGTCTCCCATAACATCCTCATCAGGAAGCTGAGGACGTGTGGGCTAGATGAGGAGACAGTGAGGTGGATTGAGAGCTGGCTGTGTGACAGAAGTCA
>VFFE01007204.1:39402-51735 GCA_008921705.1 Burhinus oedicnemus
TAACAGAGGGGGGGGGGGGAGGTGAAGAACTGATGACATACCCAAGATCCTCTTATCCTTCTTTGTGATTTGAGCTAGCAGCATTTCTAGCAGAGGTGGAAGTGATGGAAATCAACTTCTTGAGGTCAGCTGAAGCCAGTTTATGTTCTCCAGTTTAAGTATCATTCTGTATGTGTACTAATAGCTGGCAGGCTTTTGACAGAATCCCATGTCTTACTGAAAGTCTTACTGAAAGTAATTGTCTTTGGAAGTACACAGATCCCAGTGATAACAGAACCCAAAGGGAATGATTCTCAGTTTCATGAGTCACAGTTGTATTTCAGTGACATCGTAAAGAATGAGGGTTTTTTTTCTAGAGCCAGGGCCAACTCAGATGCTTTTGTTGTTTAAACAAAGATTTGTACTGAAAACAGACCTCACAGAAACAGACCCTCTGAAGTATGACTGACACAATGGTATCTGACACTGAGTCAGCTCTTTCTCCTGCACCACCCCATTCCACATTATTATGCTTTACTAGAAAGACAAAAACATCTGCCTTAGTATTTAAAGCAACACAAAAAGCAACTTGATTAAGATTTCTAAGATACTATTATATCCTTCAGCCTTCATGTAGTTGCTACTACTGGATCTTCAGTTCTGTTCTGTCATCACAAGTCATTATGGAGACGCCTGCTCTGGGGGGCACTATTTAATAGAAGGACAGAGTTAAGGCTGCTGTTGGTCTAGTAAGACCTTTAAGGATGGTTCCAAAGGTGGAGGTTCATGTTAGAACATTGAACTTTGACTAGCAACTCATGAAATTGCACTAGCGTGTTTAGGATTGGGACTATATGTATCTAGGACTATTCCATGTCCTTTCAGAAGTAGAAATCACTGCCTTGAAAACACTGAAGCCTGCAGCTTTAAAATTTTGTTACTGCAGACAGTAGTAGTTCCCAAAGCCACTGGTTAGTTCTAGTCAGGCAAAACAGAGGATCAAATGAATTCTGAAGGAATACAGACTGGGGTTAAAAAAAATAACAGATTAAATGCTAGCCAAGTTTCAACTCTGACGTAAACTATAAGATAAAACTACAGAAGGGCTGCCCTGGAGGCAAGTGCTAAACATTTCTATAGAGATGAAATTCTGTCTTGCATGCATGAAATAGATGCACATCTACCACAGCTTCACATGTTCAAAAGGTGAATTTCTTCCTCCTTCCCCCTCCTCCATCCTCACAGATCATTACAGTGAAAGCTAGATTGGATGAAACAAACTCATGGCATCTCAGAAGGCAGTCTTCCTAGGCTCCAAACATAGCCAGAAAAGACAAAGCCTCTCCAGAAGGGGATGGAAGCCTAAGTCTAATATACATGCTCTGAATCACTCTCTACAGGACCCTGTCTTGACTAGAGGCACATCTCTACTAAGTGCTCAAACTCAAACCACATGAATCTCTGTGGTCTGGTATAGGTAAGAAATTTCAATTAGAGAAGTTTCCCAACACACCAGATGTTAGAAAGCCATCTGGTGAAAATCAGTTTACTCATAGTCACAAGATTATCTCAGTGTTCTAAACTTTTTTAAAATTAAGTTTCCAGAAATATATTGTTCTATTAGTAGGACAGCTAATGTAAGTCAAACTGGTACTACTGTTAAATTAGTCTTAAATAAAGCTGTCCCTTGGCCCACAACGCCAGCTGGAGGTCATAATTCATTGTATCTTGCACCACTCACCTTAATGATCACTGAATCAATTGAAAAGTCAATGGTGAACATCTTTGACTAACACACAAAGCCCTACTGCAAGGAAGACCTTGTTTCCAGATATTAAACAGCTGTATTTTCATTACTCATGCATCTACCAGAAAGACATGAGATCAGATCTACAAACACACCATGATGAGGTAAAGATAGGGGCATAAAGATGTATATCATTTGATCTACTTGTACTTACATTTTAATACACCCTTAGAGGGCTGTGTACACCACATCTAACATATCAGTATCACTCATGCTTCTTAGCCATTGCAGTAAGAAGTTTAAAACTGCTGAACAATCATTGATTTGGGAATATTCTCAACTTTATTATAGTGTTCCAATGCAAATAACTGCATTGTTGATACATTTTTCCTTCTGCTTAACCCAACTTATTTCTATTACAACATGTTTCTTCCTCCTTCCTTGGAGACAGAGGTGGGGGAGAGCATCTGTTGTTTGCCTCAGTGGCCAGTCCAGCCTAAACCATGACAGCTAGAAGCACTAATTGGGCTGGATCTTTTTCCTTTTGCCAGAATATACACATTTCTATCCCTTTCCTTTCATTTTCTTCTTCTCAAAGCCATCTACTCTTCTTCCAAACACACTCCTCTACCCTACATAAACAGAAAAACCATCTGCACTGAATCTTCAATCCAATCACTAAAACAAATGTGATAAAGCTTTAACTTAGGTTTTAAGTTGGTCACTTTATAAAACCTCAGTAATACATCTCCTATTTTTCATCCAGCACCATACTATCACCAGTATTATTAAAAGCTAGTTGAAAGTTCCTTCCTTTCACAGAAGGAAATTTTTCAGGAGGGAATTAAGAAAAAAATTTTGGCAACAAAATTAACAGCTGCTGTTTTAATCCTCTGTTCTGCTTACACCAGCAGAGCCAGAAAATACATTATAACCTCCTCTCGCAAACACAAACTTGCCATGGAAGCCAGTAACACTGTCAGATTTTTTGCTTGTTTTTGCTTGTTTCTTTTGGGAGGGTTGTTTTCGTTTTCAGCTATACTTTTGGACAGTTAGGACAGCATTCTTACTCTCCAGTGGGCCAAAGTAGTGGGAAAGAGCAAGTAGGGAAAAATAAACACTTTAACCCATGCTGATCCAGTTGCTAGCAACATCAAAAAAACTGGTAGGAAGTGGCTCCTCATTTCATCTCGCTGTCAAAATTAAATGACAAGGCATCAAAATACAGTCATTTAATTGCCTGTTTCTGTTTTCTCGGCCTAGAGAAAGGATTAGGTTTATCTGCATAGCGTAGTGCTGAACAGAATACTCCTTTGCTTTGCTTGTGCTAAAAGCTGACTCAACACTTCAGAAGCAGAACAACATTCAGGGAAGAACTACTACAGCATGATCACCCACAGCAAAAATAGCCCATTTTTATATATGAAGGTAGAGGAAAGGGGCTCTGTCTACTGCACAAAATAGTATGAACAGCCAGGGATATCAAAATTTTCTGGCTATACTGGCTTCAGCTTCTTCAGCTACTCTGCTGTTGTATTCCCAATTTATTTAGCACACAGCATGCCAAGAAAAATCAAGAACTTCCTGACTTAAGAGGCAAAAATTGGTAACAATGCAATACCAAGGAAAGCAAGATTACCTTGCAATACCACCACAAAAGTTAACCACCAAACTGCCCACCGCCCCCATATTTCACGACAATAGCTGTATCAGCAACTTCATGCTCCCTTTCCCAGTCCAGATATGTGTGTGTTTGTATTAAGAAACACAAAAGAAATTGCAAAAAAAATCCAAGACAGTCTCTTGTGCGGTCCAGCTTACAGTTCACGCCAAGTCATTTACCTATGCATGATGTTACTCAGTAAGCCTGGCACACAAGAACAGAAATCTATTAGCTAATTAAAATCAAGCCTGATGGAAATGGTTACAATCATTAAGTGAAAGGAGAAATAAAAAAGAAATGAGAGGCACCGAGTGCAACGAGAACTGAAAGCATACAGGAAGGAATACGGAAGGGAGCAGGCTAGAAGACAAGGATCCCTACTGTAGGGGGGGAAAAGCTTCTGTGGTATGACGGCATGTATCTCTGACTTGATGGATGATTGCTGGCTTCACATTTAACTTCCATATAATTTCTCCCCAACTGAAACAATACAGTCATTATTTTAGTGCCAGAATACCTGCCATTCTTTTATTTAAATACTACAGTTCTAGGCAGACCATGCAATAACAGGGCACCTACCTAGTGATAAGGCAACATTAACTTATATGGTCTATTGTTGTATTTTGAAGCTTTATTAATTCTTCAGAGATGCCTACTGTAAACAGAGTTTCTAGCCTGCTAGGGTGATAGTGGTGCTTTGAAACAGGCTGGGAGAACAGTCTGAAGAAAGTGTCAGAAGCTTGTCTGCCAGAAATGTAAGAAAACCTGATTATGAAGGTACTTCAAGTTAGTCTGAGCTTAAAGGGAGCTCCTGGACCTAAAGACTGAGGGGGGTGGGGGGAGTGGTTGAAGTCCCAGGTGCGGCCCTGATAGCGAACTACCGAACAGACACAGCAAATTGATGATGTAGAGTTGAGAAGGCCTGAAAAACCCAAGGTGGTGGAAATATCTGAATACCTGTGTCAGTGCACTTCAGTAGTTAGTTCTCTTTCAGTCTTCACCAACGTTAGCACTGCTGTGGGTCGAATGCTTTGCCATCCAAGATTCCAGGAATGAGGAAAGCAGTCATATCAAGACATGACGAAAAACTCTAGCAAAAGAATTTAGCCTGCAAGTACATCCCACTCACACCCATTCCCAAGAACCCCTACTCTTTATTTTGTGCTGTACTCTGTCTCCTTTGAGACACATCAGCTCATTACACAGTCCAAAAGTTAGATGGCAGCAACAGCGATGGGTGGGTGAGAGTGATGAGAGGAAGGACTATAAAAAGGATAAATATGTCATCTTTGTTATTTTACTTGGTGCAGAAACATTTAATCCTAATATTTAAATCATTAAGTAGCCATCCAACTACCTGTACAGACTTAGTGAAGTTTCTTCCCCAGACTCCCATATTCTTATCTGGACTCTCAACTGGACTTCTCCTGTAGTCCCAATGCTTCACCGGACCTATTTTTATTTTGTTAGATTGAAGAGAACTGAGAAGACCACTACTTAAGACCTCAACAGCTGAAAAATGGTAAAGGAACTCAAGCTCACGTGCAATGACACTATTCTACCTAAGTTATCTTTTCTTTCCCAGAATAATACCATGCATTTTTGCTACAGTTGGGTGTTTCTGCAGATCACTCCAGACCAGCTCAGCCACCTATAGATACAGTAGCATAGTACCAGATTTGTTTTCCCATAGGCCTTTGCTTATCTGTTATTGTACGATCACTGTTTTCAACCACAGTAAGGTCAACAGGCAGCTACAAAGAGGGGAACTAATGCTTACCCTGTCATAGCTGGAGTGTGAAAGACCATTGCTGCAGTTGAGTATTCATTGTGAGTGGGAATATTGGACACATTTCTTCCTCCATCCTGCAAACAGAACAGCTTACTGCGGCTTCACTTACCAAAAAGCAAAATGGCAAAAAGTTTTGTCAGTGGATAAGGATCAGCCCATCCACTTCCTCCATTTAGATGATTCAAGTACTGTAAGGAGATGTATCAGATATCAAGTCCATCAAATCCCAGGTGCAAGAGCTTTACAGAAATAAAAGAACATGGTAAAACCTTTATGAAAACCAATGCTTTTTCACTCTGAGACCCCTGAATGCAAAACATGAGCAGGATTTCAGTTCTAAAAGCTGCAAGTCTTTTCCATGGTAGGATTTAAGAGCAATCCAGACCTGTATGAGGAGGTACTACCATTAAACTTCTCACTGCCAGCAATAGACCAGAAGTCTCAAGTACAAGACTTGAAGGAAACAGAGAATATTTCCATTTCCAAACAATTCCCAATTTATCAAAAAATTGCTTTACACAAGTTTCAGAAGTCAGCTAAAAGCCTCAGCTGAAGCTGAAGGTGCGCCAGAGCAGAAAAAAAGTCTGATTAATATCGCAGGATCCAGACTCTCCCGCCCACCCATGGCAGAACATGTCCAACACTGAGCCAATCTGTTACAGGAAACCTTGTTTTGAACAAAGAATTTCCTCACTCAACCCCATATGTTTTCTAAGGGTTTGTTTTTCAGACCACAGAATAAAGTTATCTGAGCTAGGACAGCTCTGAAGGCACTTTCTGAGAACTTCAACTCCTAGCCAGCGGGTCCATGAATAATGAAATATTAATACTACACTTAAATATGAATTTCTTCCCTAACACACACATCCTGGAATTTCACAATTGTGACAGTCAATTTCAGTTCACAGTATTTTTTTTTTAACTTATCTTGCCACAATCTAGGTATAATCTTCACTTGGTCCAAATCCCATTGACTGCCTTCTAGATCTATTTCCAGTCCAAACGCTTTCAACTACCAGGAGGCTGTGAAATTCATGCAAATGTGGATTTATTTTTTTAAATGGAGACTAATTCAGAGAAATGAGATAAGCATCTTTCGCCTCTTTCATGGGCCAATTACTTCTTTTTATACTTGCTTTTATCTGAAAAAATTAATAAAAACTTCCACTGTACTCTGAAGAAACGCAATGCATACTGAAATCTTCAGGGTTCTTATTTAGAAGGTACTATAGTAATAGCAAATATTAACCATAGTCCTGTAGTTTTTGAACAGTCCTTATTTGAAGGAGAAAAGTATCCATGGATCAAACAAAAATGCTCTTGCATAGAAGACGGCTTCACTGAATTTACTACGATTCTTCCAATGCCATTCTCCCCTCCCATGAATAAACAAAACTTTCCAAGATACGTTTCAGCTCAGATGGTGGTCGTGGGAAATACTGGATGTTGGATAAAAAGATAACCTTAATATATTGCTTCATGCTGCTGCATGAGTCATGGTCTCAGAGAGTCGGAAGCTAGCTTGTAAGCCTGCAGTTGCCTAACAAGTCAAAAAAGCAGCGTTATTGCAAAGGGGACAAGGGACTGAGCTTGCCAGGTGTTCCTTTTATAATCATTAGTTCTTATTGGCAGTACACTGTCATACTGCCTTGAGGACAGAACTAAGCTTTTGGGAAAGGATTTCAAAAACTCACTCCAAAATGAGACCTCATATTGTAGCGGTTTGCCAAAACCTAATTTGCAGTTTTAGCATTACCTTCCATAGACAGCCTGCACAGCTTTACTTCACAAGTATCCAGATAATGAGCAATCTGCTCTTGATCCTACATTCAAAGTACTTAAAGTGATTAACAGATCTGCACATGGACTGAGACCGGGCTTTCCACATGCAGCCTTTACCTACCTTCTGTTGGGTATTCTGCTGTTCATTTCAGTAGAACTAGATCTTTATTCTAATATTTGTTTGTGGTGCAGAAGGCTAAGTGTTGCGTAAGATCCTGTAGAGCACAGAACTTAAGACTCACTCAAAATTTCACAATTTAGAAGGGAAAACAAAGAATACAAATATTGTCTTTAGTAAGAAGCAAATATTTTCTCTCTTTTGTTACTAACCATCCAGCAACAACATATTTAAAAATATATATACACACCTTGGAAGCAAAAGCTTTTTAATTATTGGGTACATGTGAGGGTTCAGCAAATCCATAAAGCTGGCCGACTGTCCTCTTTGATCAAGCTAGAGGAGGTGATGGATGTGACAGCACAGCAGTTCTTGGATTTTAAGCCGTGCAGTACAGTAACTCTAAAGAGCTAATGCATAATGGGGGAGGGGATAGGAAAGGCCTCCAAGAGCCACGATATATTTAGAATCGATCCTTTCACCTAACCAAGCTGAAAAAAGTCTTATCACTTTAGTGATCTGGTACAAAACACTTTGAATGCCCCTGGAAAACACTCAGGTGAGTTTCCTAAAAAATGGAGCTGTTCAGCTCTGGTCTCAGACCAGATCCTACCATACTGCTTACATTAGAACAACCTTCTAGCTCAGGCATGGATTATCGTACTCTTCATAATCAGTCAAATGCTCCAAGAAAAAAAACAATTACATCTGTACCCAACACAGTCCTTTGCCAAATCATACCAGTTTGAAAGCTTGCAACAAATCAAGAACTGTATTAGGCAACAACAAAAAAAAGGAAAGGGAAGAGCAGAATCACATGAATGACATTCATTAATTGTCGCTCAAGAGACTGTCTGAAAAGGGATTTAATAATAACGCTGGTTCAGTGGGAGCCATTTCCAGGCAAATAGAAACATGAAATTCATGATGAAAAAAAAAGTAGTGCAGAACTGTTTTGCTCTGGCTTCAGTTAAGATGTCTCAATGAAAGAGTCGATAACACCAAGTAGTATTCATTCCTGGAATAGGCTGGTACTCCACAGTCTAGAAGGTAAGGAAGACAAACTTCACAGGCAGCAGTACAAACCACGCTAGAAGCTGGGGTTTTGGTGGTTTGTTTGTGGGGTTTGTTTTGTTTTAAATCAGATTTTATTAAAAATCCTTAAGAAAAGGAAGAGAGGCGTATTTCCATTCATCAAAACAAATGTTAAAAGGCTCCAAGATGCACAATCAACATCAAGTTACAGCTGACAACAGTGAAATTTAGACTTTCTTGAATACTGCAGAGTTTTACTCTAAGCTGAGCAGAACAAGTTGCCAGCTGCTGAGAGACGGTAGTCCTGCACTGTTGCACATGAAAGTCCATGCAAGATAACACAGCTCATGCAGTGATGCTATCACAAAGCTGTTCACTTTTTGATGTGTTAGATTTCTCTTAGTTTTCTGATCCAGCTTACTCTGTGACCAAAGAGTATAAGTGACTACACAGTACCCTGAGGAAGCATTAGGAATATCCCCCAGTTACCAGGTGACCATAATCATATCAAAGCCACCCACTATGTGACTGATTACATCAAACAAGAAAAAAACAAATCAATAAATCCAAGGGCAAGATTGACAACATTTCAACAAGCAGAATTAGGCATATCCAGTTTTATTAATCAAAGTTATGGGATTTTTCTGATTTTCAGAATCCTTGAACAATGCAAAGTCTAAAGCAACTAAAGACTATTCTCTCTAACATCTTTTCCTAGGCCCATACTCAAAGAGGAGAAACAATAGGAAATCCTGTAATACTCTTGTGGCAGGTGGACCACATGGCCTGGTTCACATACATCCCACTGCCCTTACACCTACCATCTTTACAGCAATTATCCATAATAGCACTTCTTTATAGTACCCCAAGAACCCTCCAGGAATCCCCAATTTAAGGACAGTAATTGTTGCAACAAGCAAAATCTTAGTGGCAGAACTATTCACTTGTTACTAGCAAATGGAGCTATGGGCACACTAACTATCATCTGTCACACCACAAAACAGTAAGTCTATAAATCAGCAAGATTGAAGCCATGCTCACATTTTAAATGAAAGTTTCCGGTTGTAATACAAACAGCAAGTCTTAACATTTCTCAACAGACAAAGCAAATTCCAGAAGCCTATTTGATGAAGCATCGGAGGAAGATGTTGTACAGTGAACTAGGAGCTTGGCTCGTAGCTCTAAAAGTCATCCAGGACTTAAGCAGTACAGCGTTCAAAGCACATACAGGATTTCAGAGTTAATTTGGAATCTATATGTGCATTAGATAAAGTTTGGTGTTTTGGGAGGGTATTTTTGTTTTTAATAAAAAAAAAAAATGGAGTTACAATATACGCTTGAGTAATATAACAATGCTTTCAGAAAGCGAAGTGGAAAGGCTGTGTGTGGTAGTAACATCAACAGTACATAGGAGGGCTGTCTATCCTCTGGCTGCTTCCTTCTGAAGAGAACCCTAAATGATGCTGCACCATCCTGCCATTACCACCATAATGACTCTCCCCGATCTTAAGAAACCAAACAGAATTATAAATTTTTATACATTCTGGTAGTTTCTCTTCTTAGCGTATGAGGTTATGTTTCTATTTCTTTTTCATATCTGGAAAAAGTTCAGGTCTGAGGAAGGCTGAATTTACTTTTCCATTAGCAGTCAGACAATTAAGCAATTATCAGATATGCCAGTCGCCTTTGGCAACCTTTTGGAAATAAAAGTCATACCAATCTAACTGAAACTACCCTAGAATCAGAAAGTAAACATGTACCAAAAAGCAGGTACTTAACATCACATGCTATATCCTGTATTCTTTCCAACAGCTTAAGGCTTTCCTTGTCTTGTTATAAGGGAATATACACCATCTTCAAAATGGGATATTATGTAAAATTAAGGAATCATCTTGGGTGATGAATCATCACTTCAAAGACCAAGACCATGCTTAGCTTCTGATGCCTCAAGAGTGAGTTTGTTGTCTTCGGATATGTTGAAATTCTGAAAGGAATTGTTTGATGAGAAAAGCAGAAGTGAAGCTGCTGACAGAAATCTCTCAGAATTCAAACTAAGTTTATTGACGTGGGAGCAACATGCAAAAAAAAAAAAGTAGAGCTGAAAAAGTTATTCTAGCTTCCCAGAAATGCCACAACAAGGCTGTTCTCATTCTTGACTTGCTAATTCTAAATTTCAGAAAAACACAGATTTATCCCAGCTCTGTCACAGATGGTCAGACGGTGAATTCATGGGAGCTGCACACAGATGCCGAGGTACTTCTCTTGCATGATGGTGCTCAGGTCTGCATGTATCTGTTCTATGGTTCCATATGCACAATTTGGAGAAAGTGCTTAGTGCCCTAACTCTTGGTTATTTTTTTCTTAGGAACAGAAAGAACCTTGCAGAAAAATATATGCAGTGGCATAAAGACATGAAAAGGATACTAGCTAGGTTTTTAAAAGTAATAGACACAAATTCACTTCTTAAAAATTAGAGGAACTCTTTCCATTCTTTTCTACAAAGATAAGGGATTCCATTTGTGAAATTGCCTTTCTGCTGCTTGGTGTGGGCAGGAGAACACCAAAGTGTTCTTGCGGACTTCAAATTTATTCCATAACGTCCTTCTATTCTTGATTTGCAATCAACAGTGAAGACATCAATTCATATTCAACTAAAACAAACCATTTACAGAAGATGTGTTTTCATTTTGGGACTCTCAGAAATGTACTAAAACATACTGAAAGTAAGACTGCAACATGAAAGCATATGTCAAACCTCTGAGAGAGGAAAGTAGTTGTATTAATTTAAACCAGCTGAGAAAAAAATAAAACAACCACAAAGTAAATTGTCACCCTACTTCTGTAAAATCCCAGTGTCTCAACAACTTGAAAATTAGCATCACTTTCAGGTTTAATTTACATCTTCTGAACTAATAACACATGAATTTTTTTTTTTTTCATTCTGTTCAACAAAAAGTTGTAGTATTACTGGCATGAATTCCATCATCAAATTACCACATGCAAAAAGTTATAGCTATTTGGAATTTTTGTTAACCACAATACAAGTGACCAGGATATCAGCACAAAGGCTATTACTCTGGGGAGACAGAGAAATAAGCAGAGTAACGAGAACTAGGGGTTATGCACCATTAGCAATATCGTATAGCACGTCCATAGAATCAGATAATTGCTTAAGGGCAGAACCTGAAAAGTCATCTTTAATCACCCTTAGGAGTATATTCAGGCTGTTTGAAGGGCTTGATTTCTATTGTACCCACTTTTTAAATCTTAAAAAGAAAAAAAAAAGCTTATTGATTTTTGTTCCTCGAACTGAACCAGAGAACATCTGCATAAAATTAATCTCGCAGCTGTCATTCCCCCCCCCGCCCTCCGAAAAAAATCTCACATTTTTATCACTTTCCTCTTACAGGGCAAGTGACCACCCAACTAAGGCCACATCAGTTATTCACCCAGTGTAAAGCATTCAGATGCCATTGAAATAGTTTCACTATACTTAAAATGAAGCATTACTCACACTTGTTTAATTGACAAAGGAAATCCATTCTGATAGAAGCTACAACATTGGAGAGTTAGTCAGCAAATTACACTGAATTACCCGAAGCAGCAGTAATAGTGCAGACTTCCAAACTGCTCTGCCAACATACTTCAAGCAGATGCCGGAAGAGCTCTCCTCTACGACACTGCCAGACAGAGGAAGAGGTTTACATTTAGTACTTTTCCTTCTCTGCAAAGACCAACAGAAGTGTGCCCATTATGAATGGACTGGGATGTGAATACTGCAACAAGGAATGAGATAACTAATCACATGTTATCAAGACTGATATGTAACATTCAAGTCCTGTTGTCCTTGGATTGGATTTGAACTAGTTGCAAGGAATCTCTGCTTCTAAATTCTGCCCATACTTTTTTAAAAAAAAAGAAAGAATAAGGAATATTGTCCAGAGACCATATGAAAGTCAGCTCTATTAGCATCTTTATGAACAGAAAAAGGCTTAAAACGCGAGTAAAATAAATAAGCAAAGCTATAGCAGAGTTTGGAATTCTTTAGAAAGCTAAAGCTTTGAATCTTAGGATACCACAAGCTTACCTTGATGGTCCAAAGAGTAGGAGAGCTGACAACTTTCAAAGAATTAGAAAGGAAGGACTACTGACTTTACTGAATCAGAATTATTGGGGTTTATTTTGAGCTCAGTCCTTACCTTTTTTTTTTTTTTTTT
>VFFE01007204.1:51755-81285 GCA_008921705.1 Burhinus oedicnemus
CTTTCGGGGGGGAGGGGGGGGGGGAAACAAAAAAAAACCACCAACCAACCAAAAAAGATGAACAGTCCCTCCTCCCCCCAAAAAGCTCCACCCCTGTCATAATCTAATATTTATGACACTTGCTTTATAAATACACCTAGAAAAGAACATATATTTTCAAATGTTTAAAATAGTATACACTTTTAAAAATTTCTCTTCCACCACACAGCACAGAAAGAATTCTATATTGCCAAAATAAACGGCTGTTGTAATATGTCAAGCTCATACTTGAGGTTACTAATTCATCTTATTTCAATACAGAGTTACAAAACAATGAATTTTCCTTAAAATATCTGCAGTCCTCCCTCCAGTACCAGCTCCTACATTTATTTAGTTTCCCAAATATCATACTGCTTTCTGAAGTCTTAGCTGGGCTATAATTTTCCTATACCCATCATTTCTGTACTACATCTGACGGTATCTTTGGTCAAGACCACCATGCAAATTTTCTTCCTCTCTTTGAATCCTTTGAAGTCTTTGAATCCTTCCACAGCCATTCCCACTCATTCTTCCTCTTCCTTTACTATTGCTTCCTCCCAAATAAGGAAAAAAATCGAGTAACATATGTAGCAAAACCCTCAACTTCTCACTGACAATTTACAGTGCAGTACAATTATGTACTGCTGATTCACTGTGACAAGAGACATTTACTCTTGCTGCTGACAGTACAGATGTTTTCTAGCATCCATATCTGTGTTTGGTTTGTGACATTGTGCACTGGTGTCCCTCCAGTTGGTCTGGTTTTCTGGTTGATAAGTTTCCCTTTTATTCAGACTACAGCCTGCTAGTTGTAAAACAGTGAAATACCGGCAGCTAATAGCTTTTTACCTTAGAAATAACTTCCATTCTAAACTTCAAAAATGTTCAGATACCATTAAGCAATAAAGTCTTAATGGCCTGTTAGCAAAATAAGCAAGTAAATATTTTCTTAGGTAACGAAGAAAGACCCAACACTTAAAGGCAACTACTTCTTATTCACAGATGCAGCCAGTCATCCATTAACCAAGCCAATCCTTCACTTCACAGTTATATTTTACCCTTTACATTTATCAATATGCCCATGTATATTGCCATGTGTAAGGGAAGGGTTTAGATATTAGGAAATCTTTAGATGTTAGGATTGCCTTATTGTAACAAAAAGGGAAACTTTAATAGCACAATAAGAATATTATAGAAAGTAATTTAAAAGCTCTCATAGTTCCTATTTTCAAACTTACTAACAAGAGTTAATAATACTTTTTTTTCCCCTTCACAACAAACTATGTAAATTCACTGCCACAAGATTTGAGGCCAAAAAAACATAGGAAGATTCTGCAAGGCCTGGAAATTTACAGCATTAGAATGGTTAATGCTAGCTCTAGTGAATCTATTTAAGATATTAAAATTCCCATCTGTCAGACCTCTTTGCTAGATGTTACTGGCCTCAAAGCAAAAGAGAACATGTGCCTACATCCCAGCCACCCAGTTCATAGCGCTTCTTAACTCAAGCCGTAAATGAAAATGAGTTCATAGTAACACACCTATCTAAACCACTGCAGCCAACATGCAGGTACATGTTTGCTCTTGCCATCTAGACATAGACAAGCAGAGAGAAAGGCTAAACAGCTGCATGCAGGTATCAGGAAAGAAGATGATGATCTTCAAACTACTGCAGCAGTTTGCTATCACACTCATAAATAATATTCTGTGCATGTGTTTCACTTCAAGGCAATTTTAAGTTTGGAAAAACAGATACACTACAAAAACAATATCCAAGTGGCAGACAGTAATGCTATTAGTATTACAGAGTACATATTCACAACAATTTCCAGAATCATAACTACCAAAGTAGCTCTAATGGGTCAGCTGCATCCCATGTAAAGCATCACAAACATCAGCTGAAGTCCTGGGTGTACAAGGGCACCCACTGGGACATTTCATTTACCTGAGTTAATGTTTCTGTCAACACCAGCTCTATGAGGGATAGAGAGAAGATCCAATTCAGCAGGGATGGGTTAAATCTCCCATAAAAAAAACAAGCTTGCATCTCACCTATACAGCAAAATCTAGCAAGTAAAATGGAAGCTTGGGAGCATTTATCTTTCCAAAGGAGCATTTATCCTGCCAATGAGTGGATGGAGATTACACATTTTATGTTCAACAAGACTTTCCAACATACAGGAATCTTCTGAAATGCCAATAAAGCTCAGACACTGTATATACATGAACTACTAGAGAAGCATGCTCCATTTATAGTTGGTTTTGCATCCAATCGTTTAAGTTGTTTCTACAAAGTGAAAGCATTTACATGTTTCCTGTGGTCTGTAGCACCATACTGTAGAAAAATAAACCCCTCTGGGATTGAATTAGAGGCTACAGTGGTTCACAAAAAAAAAGATTGCTAGATTAACATTACTCCCTTCTTTCTTTGTACAATTTCTTTCCAAAACCATATCCCAGCACCTTGGCTGTCCACTGTGTAGCACTTACTGTTGCTGGACTTCAGGTCACGGTGAATTATGGGAACAATTGCTTCCTCATGCAGATAGTTCATTCCCCTCGCGATCTGTACCGCCCAGTTCACTAGTATGTCAGGAGGTATCCTTTTACCAGACAACACCCTATTTAGCGATCCTCCACGGGCAAACTCCATGATCAAGCAAAGATTAGGTTCCTTCAAACACACGCCCCTGAGGGCAATGATGTTGGGATGCTTTAACATTGCAAAGAGCTTGGCCTCTTGGCGGACATTCTCAATGGTCTGGCTGATGTCCTCATCGGGGTCATAGCGAGCTGCCTTGACAGCAACCTCATCTCCTATCCATACAGCTCGATACACTTTTCCGAAGCCCCCTATGCCAATGATTTCCTCCAGAACAAGCTCTGAGAAGTCGATCTCCAGGACTAGGGAAAGAGGAAAAAAAAGATGTAAACATTTGGCAACTACACAGCCTATACATCAGCTGAAGGTCCATGTTGTGCAACCTCACCCTTACCCTTGCAGGAAGGGCCAATTTTCACTCCAAAACAATACAAATGAAAGCAGTAGTCCCTTCTGACAATCCTTCATTGCCAAATAGCGTAGTAAAACAGATCTTGCAGTATCATAAGACCTGTACGAAGTACTCACTGCGAATGGTGATGAATTTGACCTAACGGTGGTGAAAGACACACTTAGTAAAACAGCCTCTTCTTAACACACTTAAACTCTTATAATGCCAACACCCCCTTAAGGATAAACCCTCATTTCCTGCCCTCAATGACAGTACAAGATTCCAAAAAAACCACACACACCCACAGGCTAATCTTCACTGACTTCACTATACAGTGCTTAATGTGACATAGCTAAAATTCAACACAAAATGAATCTGCTCCTACATTTGTCCCTTATTTGAATGCCTTTTATTCAACTGCTACTATCTTTTAGTCCTTCCTGAATCACGCTTATTCTTCCACACCTCTACAAGCTTTGCAGATTCATTCCCCACCAGAGATCTGTTAACCAATTCTGACACTACTAACAATAGCGTGACAAACAGATGGATCAGACCACATACTGAGTATGTAGAGCTAACAATAAGAAAAACTGTTTTTACTAAGCACATTGCACTTTTATTACAGAAACTATATAAAACAACAGCATCATCATTTTCCATTCCCATGCACTCACAGCGATACTTTACAGGCTGCCACAGTAACTGGTGGCTACTTGGTGTTGTATAGTAAAAATCTACAGATGCAGATGTCTTAATTCAGCATATAAATTGCATCTGGAGCAAAAGCGATGAGAAAATGTATCCTGGACAACTGTACACTAAAAATAGTTTACGCTCACAGATGGCCAAAAGAACCCATCCAATACTGACTAATGTAGAATGGAAAACCCACATACTGACCAATGAAAACAGGCTGACACAGCTGAATTTACAGTATTGATAGGCCACTGGTGAGATAACACTGATGCTATCTCGTCTGATGTTTTAGTGGTTACCAATTAGTCAAAGAAATTTTTAAAAGTTTTAAAGGAAAAATACCATAATGCAAGGATTTAAGCAGAAAGTCACCAAGACTTTTAATACTTTCCTGCATCTGAAATCCCAAATCTGACATGGTTCCCCTGCTTTGTCTAGTAGAAAGGAATTTAAGTCTGTAATGGAATTACTTGATGTAGGTATTAGTTCAAAGTACTGTATCATATTACTGGGTTTTGTAGTTATTGATTGTATATGTAAAACTCTCCACTATTTTTAAAAGAAATTACATAGTCATACAAGGCAAGGGAGAGGTTAGGTACCACTTAAGTAAAGTATTTTACTTATTCCAATCAAATGTCTTGCCTAAGTATAAGCCTATAGTACAAGACACCACTAAACTGCATGGACTTAATATGAACTCTGCTGTCCACAGCTGCAGATTTATTTTTTTTTTAAATGAGCTCTATCTTCCCTGAACATGATTTTTAAAAGTCTAGGTTAATTCTGTAGTCGGTCAAACCTATGAGCTAGGAACTGACTACGTGTAGGGGTTACATCATCAACCCTCCCATGCAGTATAGCCAATACATCTGAATCCTTAGCTAGTGTAATAGGGATGCCTATGCTCTTTTTCCCAGTGTTCCATGAACAAAAGATTAATGGAAGCAAGATAGAAAACTGACCAGGAAAGTCTTCCAAAAGAAGGAAAGGCCCTTTCCAGTCCAGAACACAAAAAGAACTTATTTGTCTGGTACTGTGAGTATATCTTTTGGGTAACGCTCTGAACTTCAAGGATTTACACAACAAAGAAGGTTTCACTCCTACAGCAGCAGCCTTGGTGTTCAAATGCTCATGAGCTACAGATTACAAGAAAAGATGAAGGAGTAGATTCTGACCAGAAACACTGAAATTTTAGAACAAGACTGTAATGATAATAACTCCAGATATGAGACTACCCTCTCACTGACACTATACAAAAGGAGCTGCTCTGGTATTTCTCACTGACAAAAGAGCTAAAAAAATCAGATGCTGAGTCCTACCACCTTCAGTCAGTAGAATTTCAGCACTGGTAGAACGCTCACTTAGCCTGCTCCTAGGGACAAGGTCAATTAAAAGACCAAACAAGAAACAACACAAAAGCCAGATCCACAGACCATCCCCAAACTCCCGACACACACCATTCTGGTGGCATTCACAACCAGCGTTTTCCTCGGGCGTTTCAGGGATGCAGAAGGCATTGGGGCATGCTGAGCGAGCGTGCTCCGCCGGCCCGGCGGCAGCCCGGGCGGTGCTGAAGGGACAGCTCCGCCGGCGGCGGCGGCGGCGCAGCCGCGGGCAGCGACCGGGCAGCGACCGGGCAGCGACCGGGCAGCGACCGGGCAGCGACCGGGCAGCGACCGGGCAGCGACCGGGCAGCGACCGGGCAGCGACCGGGCAAGCTGTTGCTGCGGAGAGAAGCGCGAGAGGAAGATGGCAGGCAAATGAAGGACATGGGCAAAGGAGGACCGAGGGCACGGAAAGCAAAACTTTCTGTGTGCTGTCACCCATTTTACTTCAGAAAAAGCATACCCCTGCTGGATGCACAAATGAACTAGAACAAGTCTGGGACGTAAAACTGTTGAGATTTATGCTTCCAGGTGAAATTCAATGCGTCACACTGCAAGTTGTTTTGCAAGGAAAGTTTTATTTGCAAGTATGACCTTAGCTTTACTTTGAAAATGTGTATTTCTTTAAGGCAGACTGGCCAGCTAATCCTCATGGGTAGCTTAATCAGAAAAAAGAACAACTCATCTTTAGAAAAGTTTTGTTTGCTTCTTTTTAAAAGTATTCTGTGTTGAATTAGTTTCTTCGTTTTCACAGACTTAGTTATATCAGTGCACAAAATACTTGTTTTTCTTCCCCTTTCAAACATACTAACCTCTTTCCTAAACTGCAGTTTAATTTGGCAGACGTGCTGTACTAGACTGTAAGGGCAATGCGAATGTTTAACATGCATTTTTTGCCTTAGAATTTAAGAACTGAAGTGCTGTCATTCCTCTGGAGACCAATAAGGAATTACAGAGCCTGTACACCATGGACCAGTGACCATGTTGACAACTGCAAAATAGTTGCTGTTTAATCAGCATTTATTACACCATATGATTAAGCAATTTAATTTGGTCTGTAGTGTGTAAGAGCCCATAGTGCAGATGAGGGTCCTTCAAGCTGGCCCACTGCTGACAACCTCAATAGGCTACTTTAACAATTCACAGTACCCCTGCTGAGGTAAGACTCAAGCACACTTCATGGATGGCTGAAAGAGAGCATGCAATTCCTAGCTATACTACTACAGCTCTCAGTGGAAGCAGAATGTCTAGGATTTATACTCCAAAACCTTAATCAGACATGAAGATAAACTTTAGGAAAGCAACTAAAACCAGCTTCTTTGCCGAGGTGCACATCTGGAATGACACCTTACATTACTCCTGCAAAAATTTCATGCTTCGTGGTCCAATGAGTTAACAGTAGACTGTTATTCCAAACAGCTATCAAACTAACGTCACCAGCTCTAAAAGTGAGTATCGTTCCTTGCAAAGGGGTTTCTAACATTAAACTTGAAAATCCAATTCAACAGCAACCAACTTCACCCCCTGTCCAAATTGCATTGTTTCTTTAAAAAAAGAAACATACTCCTTTAGCATACTAAAAACTTATTGGAGGGCAATAAATTCTACACTGGCATGAACATATGGTTAATGACTTGAGAAAACAGAAGTAGTGTAGTCCTGCTGTGGCACTAGAAGGGTAAGACAAGGATAAAGGCGGAGGGTGCAACTCCACAACTGTTCCTGAACTATCAAACCATATAAAGCGCAATAAGGGAGGAGAATCCATAGTTACAAAGCCTGCCCTTGAACAGTCAGAAGAGGAGGGGAGCTGAGGCTTCAAGAAGTTCTGTAGAAATGTTTCTCCTAACAATCTCACAGACAAAACCTAATGAGCATTCACAGTATTTTCTGCATGTGGGGAAAAAAAAAAATTTACCTATACTGTTCCAGCATGAAAGAAAGAACCACCACTGCCCAGCCTAGTCCCTTCACAATCCCAAGGGCAATACTACGAATTACTGAGGTTTTACCTAAACGCTTTCAAGCGGAACATAGAATAAGAAAAAAGCTATTAGTTGTATTCCTTGGAGATACGTCCTAGATAGGACAAAACATCTTTTTACTCCTTTTACTTTCTAGAAAAGCCTACTAGTCTGAAGATTTTACTCTGCTCCTCAAAAAAAAGCTTTAGTTTTGCATGAATTGTCAATAGTGATAAATAAACAGGATCTAGAAACAGTCATTCCACACTCTTTCTCTTTCCACAATTGCATGTAGCAGCAAAAAAAAAATAAAGTAGAGGTGAAATGGCCCTATTCTCTGGCTCCAACAAAGGCTTCAAAACTGCACTGAAGCTCACAGAAACAAACCAATGCCTTCGTGCATTCAGCATCACAACTTAGTCAAGCAACCCTCAGGCAGGCCCAGATATCCAAACTTGGATAAAACTCATTCACAGGTATTTTAGAACAGAATTTATAAGAA
Organism: Burhinus oedicnemus; assembly: GCA_008921705.1. Taxonomy (NCBI): domain Eukaryota; kingdom Metazoa; phylum Chordata; class Aves; order Charadriiformes; family Burhinidae; genus Burhinus; species Burhinus oedicnemus. Next base: position 59,320 of record VFFE01007204.1, read on the forward strand.
GGCAAAGGGCTAAGGATGAATCTGGTAACACAAGTCAACTCAGGAATTTTTAAGTCAGAAATAATAAGCTTTTGGTTAGGAGAAAGGAAGATACTAAACAATATTAGCAGGGAACCAACACTGCGGAAAGCAACCGCTGCCTATCCAGCAACCTCTCCTTAAGGATACTCCTAAAGAGAGAGTCACCAGAGCCCCCGGTGACCCCACCACCGCCTAGCCACCAAGCTTCCACCGTTTGGTTAAGATTTATCAGTCCCTGGAAACACGGGGCTTAACAATGGGAAACGGCTCCCGGCGTCAGTGAAAGGCTAACACGCCGGGCTAGGTTCGGCCTCCCCGGAAAGGAGCGCTAGCCTGGAAGACAGAAGGGCACTGGAGCAGCAGGAATGCGGCCGCGGGTGGGAAACGCAACGGGCCGGCGAACGGGGCCGGGGCGGCCCTGGCCCAGCTGACCGGGGCCGCCGGCCTGGGGCAGCCCCAGAGCGTGAGGGGCCGGGCAGCCGCAATCCCTCCGCTCCCGCGCCAAGGGCCATCGCGGGGCCCGCTCGCCCCTGCCCCCTCCGCCGCCGGCCAGGCCCCGCCGTCTCCCACGGCCGTTCCCCACCGGGCTGGGCCTTCCCCCGCCGCGGCGGTCCCGGCTCCCCTCAGGGTCAACGGAGGGCCGGGCCGGGCCTCCCTCCGCATCGGCGGCGGTCCCATCTCCCCTCAGGGACCTCGGGAGGGCCGGGCCGGGCCGGGGCTCCCCCCACCCCACCCCGCCAGTCCTCCCCACGGGCCGGTCCTCCCCCGCCCATGGCCATCGTTTCCCCGCCCCAGGCCCACAGGAGGGCCGGACCGAGCCTCTCCCCAGCTCCCTCCCGCCGGGTGGCGGCGAGGGGCCGCGCCGAGCTCCCTGCCCCGGGGCCGGGTCGCCTTACGCTGTATGACGGGAGGCGGCGGGTAGCGGGCCCGCAGCTCCGGGCCGCCCCCTTGCACGCCGCTGCTCACGTAGTTGCTGGGGAAGATGCCGACGCGCTGGTCGATCTTGCCCGTCCACCAGCCCTCGTCGCCGGACACGTGCGAGTCCCGGGACAGCACCTGCACCACGTCCCCCGGCCGCAGGCTCAGCTCGTCCTCGCCGCACGCCTCGTACTCGAAGACGGCGGTCCAAAGCGGCCCGCCGCCCGGCGGCTCCCCGCCGCCCGCGCCCTCCTGGCTGAGCTCTGTGAGGGGCTCCATGGCGAGGCTGCTCCATAGGGGGAGGCGCCCGCGGCAGCCGGGCGCTGCGGGGGACGGCGGGGCCGGTACCGCCGCCTATTGTTCATGCGGCCCGGCGCCGGCCGGCAGCAGGTGCCGCCGCCGCCGGGGGAGGGGGGAGGCCCGGCACGGGGCCGCCTCAGCCCAGCGCGGGAAGAGGCGAGGGCAGGCAGCGCGTGCCGCCGAGCCGCCGCCGCATCCCCCCCCTCCTCCTCGCCCGCCTCCGCCTGCTGCTGCCGCCGCGCATCCCGGAGCCACCTGACTCTCTGGCAGCTTCGGCGGCGGGAGGGGAGGCGAAGCTCCGCCCTCTCCTCACTATTGGCCGTCGCTACCGCCCGTCAACGCCGCCCTCACCTGATTGAGGGCCCTCGCCCTCTTGGCCACGCCCCCTCACCGCCCAGCCTCTGGCCCCGGGATCTCGCACTCACCGGTGTCCCCCCAATTGGGCCCCGCCTCGTCAGCTTTGGCTTCCCATTGGGCCTCGCGGCGCTTGTCGGTAAGCGCTCCAAGCTCCGCCTCCCCCCCCGCTTCTCATTGGCTGGGGAAAGGGGCATGACACGGGAGAGGGTCGAGGGTGGGGCGACTGGGTGGGCGGGGCCGCACGGGGCGCTGCCGCTCTGTTGCGCTGAGGCGGCGCACCTGAGGCTGGGCCAGGCCGGGCCTGCCGCCATTCCCCCCTCCCTTCCCTTCCCCGCAGCGCGGAGCGGCACCGCGGTCCCGGGGGAAGCACCGCTGCGCGCTTCTTAAAATCGCCGCCCCTTAGTGTCTAGGGCCTGTCCGCTGCCTGTCAACGCCCTGCCCCCCGCCGAGGTCCCGCCCGGGCCTCCCGAGGGGTGCAGAGCCAGGCCGGGTGTCCTGTGGGCGTCGGCGGTTGGGGTTGAGGGCGGTGGCCCTGTGTAGCCGGAGCTGCCTGGCCTGGCCCGGCCCGGCCCGGCCTGCCTTCCGCCCTTCCCGGGCCACCGGAGCGGCCCGCTGTCCCTCCTGCAGCCTGCGGGACCGTCACGGCTCCGGTGCAGTCGCCTGGAACGGGGGCTTAGGCCAGAAACCAAATCAAAGCAGGGGCCAGGAAAGTCTTTGTTTTCAGTTACTCCATATTCAGGCTACGCTGTTACATGATTTTTGTACAAGGTTAATATGGGTGCATCCCTGCTGAGTGCCTTTATTAAAAATTAAACAACAGAATTTATTTCTCGCTCCTGTAATCAGCGCATAGCTTCTTGGTCCTGAAAATACAAGTTCCTTCTCACTGCTACCAACGTTTTTACAGCTTGTGAACATACCAGATCTCGTGAACAGAATCTGTTTGTACTTCGTGATACAGAAGGGAGATTTTCTTTCCATTTCACTCCAGTTTCCTTCAAAATCCTCATTCGATTTTCAGTGGTAAAACTGGAAATGAAAAGTCTCTGTTCATGCCTCATCAAAACAAAGCCCACTGATGCTAAAGAAGAATCCCAGGTGCACTCCCTGGCCAGACATGCTGTCTTCCCACTTACATAAAATCTTGGGCTTAGTTTAATGTTTTGTAAATGCAGTTACACAGTTCTTCACTGCAAGATGATTTTTCAAAAAACCTCTCCATTCCCTAGTGAGGCATTTTTTTTGTTTTATGTACAGAGTAACTGCTGAAAGTTCTTAAATTTTGTGCAGCGGGGCTTTGTCTGTCGATCTGTCTATCCTTCTGTTAGCACTACGCTGCTGCACTTAGGAAGCACCAGGGTTTAGACTTTAAAAAGAATGATGAAGACCTTAAGAATAGCATGCTCTGAGTTAAAGAGGTCGTTCAAAATCCTTATCGTTTTTCATGAAATATTTGAATTTGCTTGTCTGTTTTCTGGGAAAACACCTCCACCCAACTGAAATTTAGCAACAAGTATTGCAGAGAAGCCTGCAGGAAACTGAGTATCTTCTAGTTCCTTTCTTTCTTTTTTTTTTCTTTTTTTTTTTCACAAACTCCACAGCCTTTAGTTCTCACAGAAACCTTGCCTAGAAAGAGCTGGTATAGTAATATCCTTATTTTACAAATAAATGAAAGAGCAAAATATATCTAGTTGACGACAGAACTCACATTTCAATGTGACACATGCAAGATTTAGGAATACTGCAGCACTAGTTTTCAGTTGAACTTGTCTAAGAAGTGAGCTTTAGATTTTTCTCCTGTATCTCCATCTCCTCTTCCCAGCGAGGGCAGAGCTGAGGATGCATCCTCTCCACTATTCTTTTGTTACTTAAGGGTGTGTTTTGACAATTAGCGTAAGCTTATCCAATGTTACTCTGTTGCTGAAAGGGACTTTCCTGCCCCTTGTCACATGCTTGACCCGCTTTCCTGATTGCAGCAGTAGTGACTGTGCGGCTGTAGAGTCATTTCAGCTCATTTATCTAACTGAAAGTTAAGCTGCCAAGTAAAAGCAGCTAGTTCTCAATCAGCTTTTTAGGTTGATCTGACTTGGGTTAGGACTGTACACACAGTCGCTAAAACCGGCACAACGTAAGGAAGCAGGACAGGACAGGTGAAAGGGACAGCAGACCTGGCTCGTTCAGCAACAGCCTACAGTTAAGTTACCTTGTCTTAATCATGAAGCCAAGGGGTAACAAATAGATGTACTCGTGATTTTTGGAGTTCAAATAACAGATGACTGAGATGGAAGCTGAAGGACTGATGTTAATGTCCCTAGTTAAAACAGCCTCGGTTGCATGCAATACTTTTCTGACCGATTTTATTTAGGAAAAAAATTATTTAATTCACACAGTGGGGAATTATTATGCTTTATGTGAATATTGTGCTTTAAAAGTTGTAATATAAAAATTTGAGTGAGACATGAGAAAATAGAGGCCTCCTGTCTTTCAGCATTGACGCTTACTTTGATCACTGCTACAGAGCACTGATAGCTTTAAAGGAGAAAGTTATATTACAGATGGTGAAAACTATGATAGGAGAAAAACGACTTCTGTAGAGGCTCGGGTTGCCTGCTGTAGTGACCTGCCGAGACAGAACCCTGCCATCTTGTGGAACGCCTTGATACTGAAGTACACAGTCAGCTTCGCTTCTCAAAGACATCTTGCTTTTTTTTTCTTCCCCCCCCTCCCCTTTTTTTTTTCACCGATGATGTGTTTGTTTCTACAGAGACGGCGTGACTGGCTCAGGAAGCCCAGAGCAGCCAGTGCCTGGAGCTGGGAGAGTGTCCAGGGAAATGCTCTGAAAAGCCACGATAGGATTTTCCCATTCTCACAGACTTCTCTTGGCATCTTTTACCAGCCATGTCAGAGACTGGTTTCTGAATGAAAAGATTTGGCCAGACTGGGAAGGCTGTTCTTAGGATCAAGGTAAATAGAAGAGTCAGTAAATGTTAAGTTCAGGAGCTGGCAAAAGGCAGAAGAAAAGCACATTAAAGACTGTCTGCATGCAGTCTATGAAAGACGACATTTTAGCATTTGCAAGGTACAGAAAGATCTTTGAAACAGTGCATGCCTTGCTGGTGAACATATAACCTAAATGCTACACTGAAAGTTTTTTCCTTATGCATTTTCTAACAAGGCTGTATATGTTCCCATTGTTATTCAGCAGATCTGAACAACGGGAATTAGATTCTAGATACAACGGATCCAGTTCTCAAAGTCTGTATCTGAATACACACTCAGTGTTTCCCAAAGTTTGGATACAGATTTTGTTACAATATGTTTAAAATGGAGAGTCTAATCTGCAAAATGCAGATGATACTCTGAATGTAGTTCAAACTTCCTCCAAACTGGGAACTTTGAACCAAGGATTTTAATTCAGGCTCATTTTTGCATCTACATTAAAAAAACCCCAACAATTATTAGAGGATAAACAAAAAGGCTAGTCTTTTCCCATCCTTTGTTTTAAGAAGCTATGGAAAGTACTCTGCTTATTCAATTCCATTATTCATATAAATTTAGGATGATCATCTTAGCTTTTGCCCTGTCTTTTCTAGATGTTTGTGCAGACTACTAAACTAGTAGTCTCTCTTTCAATGGACGCATTTCCTCTCTCTTCACTGGACTTAGCAGCTCTTTAACAACATTTTACCACTGTGCAGGTCCATAGTTATGAATCTACACTGGATATCAAAATGTTGGCACATGATGCTCCTAGTCTCTGGGCTCTGTAAGGGGAAAAAAACAGAATGCTGAGAAAAAAAAAAAGGAAGAGGAACGTCCAGAAAGAAGAAAACATTCCAGCACAGTGCAACTACACCGCAGTACTAGAAAACCACTGTACTTCCGACTATAGCTACGGTGAAAGCACATCTCTACCAGCACAGTAAGAAAGTATAAAAGATTAAGGAGATGCTCCTTGCCATATCTGCTTCGTGCAGCTCACTCCTTTTACATCCTGTGGTAATTTACATTGCATCTTAAATTAACCCGACACTAATGCTCTCATTTGGCTTTTATGCATTTCAGAGGAGATCTCTTGGCTGTGTTGCATGGTTATATCTACAGATACAACCATATACACCACTCTGGAGATGTATCTCATGCCAGTAGACAGATTTGTTTGATCAACTGCTGATAATCTCTCCTCAAACAACGTAAACTTTACTGACAAGTGGGTCCTTCTGTCTTTATAGATTGCCTCTCTGCATGGCTGTAAAGCCGGACTGTGTTTTTTTCTCCACTTCAGAACAGACTGCTTTGCCAACATCACTTTAGTGGAGGTTTGTTCTTCAGGCAGGGGAGAGAGGTAAGCCACTGGCAACAGAAGCTTTATGAACTGTACTGTGCTAGCTAGGAGGCAGGCTGCGAATCTGGGTCTTTAGCATCTGAGTCAGTAAAAGAGAGAGCTCTACTCCGCTTCATAAAATATATATGCTAATCTCCCAGATGGCTATAACTTCTTTCTCCATAGAACAGATGACCTGGAAACTAAAAGAAGACTAAAAACTCTGGAGAGTGGAAATTCTGGGCCAAAATCTGGGAGCCTCCAGTAGATTTCACAGACAGATTTGGCTTTTAAATTTAGTTTGAATTGGTTTTGATAATAAAATATAGCAGTGATTACATGACTATTATTACAGATCACAGTATAGTTTCACATGTAACACAAAGCATTCATACATTTATCAGCATCCCTATAAGAAAAATAAAACAAGGAAGACTTTCAAATGAGATTTCTGCCTATGCTGAAAGATATACAGCTAACAGAAATAATGTTTAACTTTGGCTTAGTAATGACTACCATTTGCATACCGTGTAGTATCTCAATCCAAGCCACATTTATAGCTCTTGTTTAATTTGTCATTGGCTGAGTTGCTGCTCCTGTAGAGAAACACCAGAACCGCACTGCCATACCGGCAACATGGTGCCACAGTTTTGCAAGTCTGTGGAACAATAATTTAACTTATTTGAATAGAGGAACTGAGATTAGGTCAATGCGAATGCTCCCACCAGAGTTTAGCAAAGACACTACAGAAAACCTTTTGGGTTTCTGAAATATTTACAGGTGCTTGTGGCCTCAATCTTCCTTTTTATGTTTCATGTGAAAAATGAAGCAGCAGCACAGTACTCTTCAGTGCCACAGCCATCATACGGTGCAGCACTCGCTCAGAGTGTTCTACGGTGCCTGCGGCACCTCGGCTTCCCTTCAAGGCCTTCTGCCCAAGGAATGACCAAGTCTACCTTGTTTGTGAGGGTAATGACGTTTTGTTTGAACATAGCAAAAGCAAGATGGAAAACGAGATATTAGCTAGTCCATGGTTTTGTTTAGGTGTTAAGTTTGTCAAACAAAGCCTTTGGGCCAGTTTTCAGGCCACTAAAGCCACCCTTGAATAGCTTCAGAATGACAAAATGAAGATGAAGAATCCCGCATCTGAACTCAAACCATAGGAGACGGATGCAAACTTTATTCCGACAACATACAGACACATACAACATCCATTACATACCAACATTCAAATCCAAATCATAGCTTTACACCCAAATCGTAACTCTGCTAAACCTGTTATTATGAAGTTATGGATATAAAATAGATAGCCTTTTCATTTGGAGTAAAATAATCCTTTTATTGATTGAGGCTGACGTCTTTTTTCTCTCATTTGTATTTAGTAAGTTAACTCACTATTCAGAATAATAAACCTCAATCTAAAATAAGACCAACTAGGTCAGTGCAGTAGTAATTGGTTTTTTCCATGTTGTCTTGAGGGAATAGGCAACATTTGCTTGCTGTCTCATTTTATTTGGAATCACAGTTTAAATCCTTAGCAGACTTAGTTAGAGGAGCCTCTTTCAAAAAATGCATGGCTCTACTGGAAAACTTTCAGTCTTGATTTTCCCATATAGCATCTACTCTACGCCTGGTGACTAAGCTCAAATATGATACTGTATTCATTCGATATTTCATAACGCAACTGGAAGGGGATTTCCTTGTACTTACGTGGAAATGGACTGAACTCTGTTTTGATCTTTTAGTTCAGTGTGGGCAGAGACACATCATGTTGTTACTGTGAAGCCATCTCTCAGTACTGGCAGCACCAGATCCACAGAGCCAGAGACATCAGCCCATTGAGGAGGGATTTCATGTTACATTGTTGCAACCATCTCAAGGACTCTGCCTTTACACTCCAGAATTAATTTGCTTTATTTATTTCTCCCCCCCCTCCCTCAATTGGCGGTCTTAATTGGTGGGCTCTGGTCCTGCACACCGTCAAGGCACTGTGCAGTTCACCGTGCAGCCGAAGCTTTTGTAGAATGGGGGAAGCATGATTCATGGAGTGAGCCTACACAGATCAGTCCCAGACTGCAGAGTGTTGACTGTCTTTGACTCTAATTGGTACCTGCATAGTTTTGAAAAGATAACACTAAATGTAATTAACTTCTGAAGGATACGTGCCTCCTTCTTTCTCGTCGTGTGGTATTTTCCCTCCAAATTACACTGCTGAAAGGGCCTGTAAGAGCAAGATTCATTAGTGTGTGAGTAACAGGCTTTCTGCATATACGTATTGCTTAAGCGTAAGTCTTCCTGCTCCACTGCTGGTAGAATCTGAAATTTTGTATCACTGGGAAGGTGAGAGTCTCGGCTTTGATCCCAAAAGGTCTCAGGTAAGAGCCTACCTACAATGTTCATGGACAGACAAGTAATAATCAGACCTTTCTTGAAGTCAGCTTTGGCCCTTGTATTCAAAACAAGTAAGAGACTTGGCTTTACAGGAAGAGGGGATTTGAAAAACAGAGTTCTCAGATATTTTTTATGTCTATTTTTCTGTGTCTTGTCTCAAGCTAACGGGGCACAGGGTAACGATGAACCAGCAATCAACAGAATGAGCTACGTAATTCACTCACAGCTTTAATGTGCATTAAGAGCTCCCCTCAATTTCAGGCCAGCAGAGCCATTCCATGACTCTGCAACAGTATCTACTCTCCTGGGACTCCACGGTGCTCCTGTGGGAGTCTAAGAGGAGTGAAGCCTGTAACACAAGCGAGCACCTCCCTGGGACTGCAGGCAGGTGGGACCGAAACACTGAATGGAACGCACCGCTTGCTAATAAGCTTCAGGAAACCCTAGCATGCTATTTGGCTGTATTATTTTGAATGCGTATGTAAAATACGTTACAGTGAGAATATTTTGATGGCTACGAAAAGTTCATTTCCCCATCTTCACACAGTTGTCTCATCCTTTCTAGTATAGCGTAGCTGCTTCACTACCAGCAGAGAAGTACGCTTCCTTTCTATCCAATTTTAGCGTATGAACTGTTTTGCCTGCTTAAGCCTAGTAGAAGGTATCCATCCTTAAACTGTGAATACTGTGCCAGAATTTCTTTACGCGGGTAATAAAAAGGAAAGGCTAACAAACCCCAGAGCTGTCTGGAGAGGAGGATCTCTAACGAGGCAGGTCTGGTTATGGCTATGCCGGGGCAATGTCACCCATGCTGAGGAGCTGGGGTGGCAGCCCTGGGCAGCCTCTCTTCTCCTCAGACCCGCTCCGGAGATACAAGCCGTAACATGACGTTTACAGTAACCTTCCAGCACCTATTTTTTTTGCTCATTCTCACCGGTGAAGGAGAATCGAGATCACCTCACCAGCAGGAGCCGTAACTAATTGGCACTGCTGATCTCAGCGATCTCAATTAACACAGCAGAAGGAGGAAACCTTTGACTCCCGCAGGGCACAAACCCCGCCTCCCAAGGGCGGGCCTCAGCGAAGCCCCCGGGTGGGGGGAGGCGGCGGGGGCCCCGGCCCGCCGCCAGGGGGCGCCGCGGTGCCGCCGGGGGCGGGGAAGGCGGGGAAGCGGGCGGGCAGCGCGCGCCCCTGCCCGCCCGGCGGCGCCGCCGCGCCCCCGCCTGCTGCCGGTCCGCCGCCTCCTCCCCCCGCCCCGCCAGCGCCGCCTTTTTCCATCCTGCGGTTGACAATGAAGAAATTCTCGCCCAGGCTATTTTTGGTCCTGCTGGAGCCGCGCGCCGTTTCCTCCGGGCTCAAAAAGCTGCATTGTTTTTATTCACTGAGATGAAACAATTGTAGTCCGCGTAAGGCAATATTTGTTTTCCAGTTCCTCAAACCATTATTACCTTTTCCTGTTCCCCTTGAGAACACGGACCTTTGATTCCCTGCCAGGCTGCATTATTGAATCCCCTGCCCGTTTCAGGGTGAAACCGTGACAAAGGCAGGCGCTTTTACTGAAGGGAAAACAAAACAAAACAAAACAAATGACAGAAAGAACCTGGAAGAAAACCTTACTCTGGGAAAAAAGCAAGTTGCGTAATAGTGAAGGAATGAGGTAGTGTGAGTCATCTCGCCCATGAGCACTTCATCTGGTCGAGTTCTCACCCATCCAGGAGGGAGTTTGCCAGGCCCCGTTTACATCCCACAGCCAGTAAGCCCAGCCAGGGGTATAGCACTGAAAATGGGACTGTATATAGTCACAGAATCATAGGATAGTTCATCTCCTAGCACATACAAGAAACGATCTCTCGGATGCCCTCAGGGGAAGCATCAGCTCTCTTCACCTGCATTTTATTACGAACGACACCACTGAACCCAGCCTTACCTAGGTCCGCAAGGAAGTTTGGGAGACTTCGGTCTACAGGCTCCCCTAAACACCCAGCTCCCCCTTGGAAGACCCCTTCTCATGGTCCATGCTTCACCCTACTCTTACCATACTTTTCCTCCAGCTTTCCCCTCAGAACAACTCCTTTTACCCTCTGAAACTGGGGTCAATTTCAGTTCTTTCCAGTTTGCCCTCCAGTTTACTCTTTTTAATCTTCTGTGGGACTTATGTATGCCATTACAAATCCTGAGGGTGCTGTAAGAGTGAGAAAAAGTAAATACCTGCTTTTCGGATGTAATCTTGTTCCTTTTTCTTAAAAACTGCGCGGTAGGGTGAGGCAGGTTAATTAATTTTCACTTTAAGTTTGAATTAGTCTTAATTCAAATGTAACTGCATGTGCATATCTAGGAGTCCAGGCTTTTTCCTCAGCTCTGCTGCCGACCGATTCAGAGAACATGACAGTTTGCAGGTTTGTACCCACAGAGACTAACTCTCAGCACACTCCTACCCTTATTTTGGATAGAGAGTGTTAGAAAGACAGAGGGATCACAAAGAAAATGGCTGTTGCTATCTTATCGGTGGGAAGAAGACGAGCTGTTATTATAAAGGATAAATTTTCAGTAATGAAATCTCTTTTTCCTGTAGACTACACAAGGCCGCACATGTTGCCTGTGCAGCCGCCTCCTACTGAATTTGCTTGAAGGTCACTCCAGCGAACTGAATTTGATGGATTTTCTGGAGACATCAGTCCCACTCCTACTAAACACTTTTAGCCTGGAGCTGATGTTCTTCCATCAGCTGCATTAAACTCAGTGCCTCATAATTTCTCTGTCATATTTATGAGCAAATCTGACAATTTAAACACTTTTCTTAAAAGTTCATGAGATTATGAGGTTCATAGAACCAGGAGATGCAATTAGCTAGTGAGAATAGCATCTGGCAGAAGCTCCTACCAGGCCTCCCAATCATATAGAAGTCTTTTTAAGAAAGTATGTGTTGTTTAGATCTGTGGTAAGAAATAAGGCAGAAGGGAGGCTAGTGAAAAGTTGCATTATTATAAGCTCTGAACTATTTACTTGTAAGACCCTGATCCTACAGACTTTCTGCCTTAAAAAAACCCCATGTTGTGTGCAGTTTTCCTGATGTCAGTAGAAGCAGTAGTTGTGAATAAAGATGCTTTTCAATATATAGCTTGCAAAATTATGCCTAAAGCTTTGACTTATATCTCTCTTTTAAAAAAATGTAAATGTTTTGCTTGTTTTCCATCATATGCCATTTAAAGATTTACAAGAAAGCATTTAGTTGCATTGCTACCAACGTAACTGTGAAGCAGCAGCTTGTACCAGAAATGCAAAATTCAGTCCAAGAGTCAAAATACTTTGGCCACCTGTGCTTAATTCTGCTGTTACCACAGCGAGACTGTTTTTCATATGATTTGTGTAACACTCAGTATTGAATTAAATCTTGGAAGTACATATTCTACTGCAAAATAGCTTTTTGTGGTTAAAATCCTGTTTGCAACAAAACCTTCTCTTTTCATGTCATGTCACATGCTGAAACAATGGCAAAAAGATAAATCACTCCAAATCTAATTTTAACTGCTGTAATATTTGTAATAGGTTCACTAATTTCTGTAATGTTTAGAACACTGTATATAAGAGCTATAGGCATATAGATTACAGATTTCTGACGCAATCTTCACTGGCATTTCTGGGTTCTATAAGCAGCATGAAGCAGAGTATAAATCTCTCCAAAAGGGTTGCTTACTCCACCCTTCCTTTGTTTCGAAGTTGTTTCTGATTTTTTTGCCTTTAGGGTTATTTTTAATGTTAGGTCATTTCCATTGTTTATCTCCAGAAAAATGTTTCCAGGCCATTTTGCAGTCATCACTGTTCTGGGAAGGCCTACAAAAAGATGAAGGTTATATGTTTCTCCGGCAGATGTAGTCAGAAATACATGACTGTCATCAGCATCGTACACCTATATCTAATTCCTTCACTCTCTAACAGTTTTCTTCCTTTTCATTTTCATTGCTTAATCCATCAAAGATTCCCAAGGGGCTGAATATATTGGTCCATGCTGCGGACTGATAAAGAATCCACCAACAAAATGAATAGACTAATGCTATTAATACGGACAGTGCTCTGGAGCCAAACCTGGAGCCAAGAACCTAGCACCTGCACAAGGCATCCATGCAAGTGGCCTTGGGAAACACAAATGCCTCCGGATACCTGAAGATCCTGAAGAATCTGCCATGAGGGATTTACAAGCTGCTCCATGATGGGCAAAATCCCTCATTCCTGAGCAAAAGATCAGGAAGAAATTCTGCAAAGGGTTGCTTGCAGATCCAGAACATCTCCTGTGGGTTCTTCCACAGAAGGGGCGGACCAACAAGCAGCGTTTATAGAAAAACCTTTAGGCTGGCTGAGAGTTGGAATGAATCTGCCTGCAGTTCTCTGATCTGTGAACTCCACCAGTACTGTGCTGGTCAGTATCTGCTCTTGCTATGAAGTGGGGGACAAGCTCATGTGATAAATAAATACAGAGGAATGAATAGCCTTAGTTTCATCCCACTGCCTTGTCTCGGAGTCAAGAAAAAGCTCAGTTGTCTAGTAGTGACTCTGCAGAAGCTGTGACAGTTTGTACACATGCTCCTCATGTTAAACATCACTCTGTTTAATGGATAAGGACCTGGGAGATCTGGGTGCTGCTTTTGTCAATAGTTTACGTTGTGAACCAGAGTAAATCGCTCTATTTGCAACAGTTTTAACACCTGTACAAAGGAATGAAGCATACCTCCTTTGCAAGTTGCTTTCATCGACAGATAAAAAAACCTATATCCAACACATGCATTAGTATCAGTGCCACTTAACAGATAACATGGAGTTGCAAAAAGTGAATAGAATCTTTTTTTAAGTCCACTTCTCTTGGCTGCACATAGTTCCCTACTCAGTACGGTTCCACCATGCCCCTGCTGTTGATGGGGATCGTGCGGCCTTACCCATACGGATGAGGGGAAAGAATTCTGATGACAAACCTCACGGACACAAGGATAAATGTAAAAAGTGAAACAGAGTCTGATGTAAAAACAGGCTGAAGAATATCAGCTGATGCAGCTGAAAGAATATTTGCATGAAAAATTATGCTGTTTCAGAACCTGTGGTGTATCTATATATGTGCATGAACACATGGGTCTATATACATGCATATGTGTGCTCTGCCTTCACAGGGACCGTCTCACTGGGTTATAGCAAAGAGCTAGCTGAAAGTCAGGGCTGCAAGGAGAGGCTGAGTTGAATGTGCGTATGTGTCTCTGTACAGCTATGGGTTTCTTTTACAGTAAGAGCTTCCTCCTAAATCAGCTTAACATGAAATGCTGTTTATGGAGGGTAGGTTAAAACCCGTTGCCCATTGAATGGCTGCAACAAATCCATTCAGCCAGCAGGGGAGGAAGACGATCTTTGTAGCTGCTGTTGTTTTCCTGATGAATAATTATGCCACCTCCAGCTGGCTGCCAAGACCCCTTCTTTAAAAGCCATATGTCCTCTCTAATAAAGCTCTCATCACACCTCCTTCAGGCTTCCCTCATTCTGCTGTACTTATGCCTGATTTCATTTGGTTCATGCAGTGGTACGGCTGTAGGATGATGGCTTCCTTAAGCTAGTGCTTAGAGAAAACGTGGCCTAGAGAAAAAGGAAAGATTGTCTGGGACAGCCTGGGTCTGTGCCTCTGTGATTGCTGGAATGTTACTCACTGGGTAGTTCATATGGGTTTTCTTTTTAAATAGCTCTTTAAAGGGTTGCTGGAATCCAAGTTACTTTAGATCTGCCATAAAGTGGCAGTGTTTCAGGGCACTGCCCCCAGATTAATCATTTTCACATTCTGAAATCTGTCAACTGTACCTTCAGACACTGCCAATTCAAGCAAATACAAAAATAGTAGTCACAACACCTCAGGGCGTGATTTCATCAGATCTTCTACACTAAGCAGGTCTGACCTGCTCAATATTTATCTGGGAGACCTCCAGAGAACAGAAAGAATACAGGAAGGGGCAGATCTTGTGAGGCAGCTGAGATTTCTTGCCAGTATAAATCATACAACATCTCTGGGAATTCAAACCTTGGTTGTTTAAAAAATAGCACTGCTTCTGCTGCGACCGACCTATATTGGTGCTGAAGCAGTGCGTGACTAGAGATGCTACCTTCCAAAAGGGATTTAAAACAGATTCTGCAGTTCTTTTCTCAAATTCAGGTTGTTAACTATGGCCACATTCCATCTCAAGGCAATGAATTACATACTGTTTCCAATAGTCTTGAATGTCAAAATTATTCTTCACACCTCCTACTAAAGCACACAGTCACTGCCATATTCCACTTCAGACAAGGCTGTATTCAGCGAGGAGTCTTACATACACAGTTAGCAAAGGAGTTGAAATCAGACAGAAATATAAGGTTAGTCTTCTGTTTATTCAGAATGAAGCTGAAATGCAAGAAAGATCTAGGGAAACTGCCAAGGCAGCAGGGCCCCTGAACTAACCTGCGCAAGCGGACTCTTCTATGAACTCCAACTGCATGAAATTGTGACTTACATCCGCTACAACATTGTTGCCTTGCAATGTCACTAGTTATTCCACAGATTTCTGCAGTCCCTGCATATGTACATTACTCTCAGCATCTTCCCAGCCCCTCACCACAATGTCATAACTTCCTCCAAAGTTCCCCAGAATAATCTCCCCACACCCACGTTCCCTGTCTATGCATTTTTGGCCTGTGTAAGACATGGTACATGCTGTGGATAATACGAAGTTATATGCCTGTTGATAAGCCAGCCAGTTTAAGACTATTCTCCAGATTCTGCCCACATTTCCCCTTCGGGGGTCCTAATGTTGGCCTCTTTTCATTACTGGGAAATTGGTAGGCATTGAATATTTGTTAAAATTCTGCCTCTGACGATGTACTTGAAACTGAAACTCTCTCCTAGACAGGGATTGACCAATTCAAAAGGCTTAACTTTCTTAGAAAAATGGCTAAAAAGAGCCATAAGAGAGAGGAAATCCTTCAAAATGGAGACGAGGGTCTTGGGGACTCATTTGCAAGCTACAGGAGCTTTCTACTTCAGACAGAGAGTTTTTACTGTGAACAAAGATCTTCAATAGGAATTTATCCCATTGACATCATGAATCATTGTCTGGCAGAAATTTCTTACAGTGAGGCACCACTGTGCTGTACTTTAAAGAATGTGATATAAGTGCTGCTAAAATACTGTCAGCTCGGTGTTTGGATATTCTAATTTTAGCCTTGTTTATTATGTTTCATCTCCATGGTGTTTTTAGGCAATTCTTGTACCAGCAATGCTAGCAAATTCCTCCTTTCCACAGAGACCTTGTGGTCACTGGGACACGGATGATGCTTCTCTGTGTGATTTCTGTATGGACGTGTTCACACAATTAGGTCCTGTAATGTGAAAGCGGATGATGCCGTCGCAATTTTCTTGCAAGAAACACTAACAGAACCATCTTTAGGAGGAAAGTTCATCTTAAAACTGCACTCTGTCTCTAGCAATTAAGCCATTCCAATTGATTTTTCAGCCACGCTGAAGCAGCTGCAAGAGGTTAGGATAGCAAGACTGGGGCCCACATAGCCGCTAAAAATGTAGAGCAGAAAGCTGTAGAGAGACAACTTCTAGACAACAAAGAAAATGAGGGGAGCTGAAGATTCTGCTGCTGTAGTGGCAACTTACAGAAGGTTGCTATCAACAAGTTGGTAAGAATTCTTTTTTCTTAGCTGTCATGGGACTTCTTTGTCTGCCTGGATCTATTTTAAATGGTTTTCCCCTTTCAGCACTCTCTGATAATAAGAAACTTAAGTAAGTGTTCTTCTTCGGGGAGAATCTCGCTTTGGTCTGCTTATTTTGTCTTGAGAAAACCACAGGGCTCTGAGAGCATAAGAAAAGAGCTTACATACTCAAAAGGTGCAGCAGGCAGCTGAGACAAACTGCAAGGACAGGATTAATGGGACTGTGAGCTTCATGTTTCAGCTGTTTGCAGATCAGTAATTAGCATCCTCCACCCAGTGAATTGATCTCTCCCTAAGCAGCACTGTGAAGTACTATGGAGAGCTTTATTAGTAATAGGGATAGTTGAAAAAGAAACAACAAAACAAAACCCAAACCCTTCTTCCCCTTTCTTGGTGTGTGACACCAAGAACTATGTTCTCCCACGCTGAGAGAGAGAGGAAATGGTTTGGCCTGCCCCACAAGCAGGGTGTATCCCAAAAAGGCAGGTGGATCTGGGCGTGTGTTTGGTGCCATGGCAGTGCTAAAGGCAGTGATAAAGGTGGATGTGGGCTGTATCCTGGTATGCTGCTGGGGCTGCATCATGTGCTGTGTAGTGGTGAACTTGCTAGCACAGCAGGGAGAGGAGGTCTCCTGTCATGCAATATTCCTGCTGGTAAATCCGTGCCTGGTCTGTACTGAAGCACTAGAGAATAGGCTTATTTTTCTCATTGTCTCTAAAGGCTGTATTCCAGTTGGGAGTAGGGGTAATAGATGGGACTGAGTTTTACAGAATAATTTCATAGCAATCTTTTAGTGTGTAAGGCTGAATCTGGTGTGGCTTCTCTGCTAGAAAGGGTGTGTGGTCTGTGAAAGGGTCTGGCTCCTGTTTAGAAGTTTGTTTAAGAACTGTGTAAATAGCAGATAAGCTGCTGTCAGATGCTAACATGATGGTAACGTGTTCAGTAGAGTCCTGCAGTTGTCAAAAACCACTCTACTGTAATTAAAAGCAAATCCAGGACAACCACCTGACAGGTGTTATAAGAAAATTAGCTATCTTACAGTGAAACCAGGCTAACAAATGTTATTGTAGAATGACTTTTTGCTTTCTATCACCCTTGTAAATAAGCCTACTTCTTAATTCTCATATGAGACAATAAAACACATTTATCACCATTTATGACAATTTTCTGGATTCAGATAAACCCTTTTTTAACCAAGTTGAAATTACAGGGGAATGGTGGAAAAAAGTCAAGACTTAAAATTATGCAAAGACTCTTAATGCCCAAGTAGCAAGTATGTATTTTAACTATTGCTTCTTCAGGAAATCAAAAGGTAGGTGTACTTCTCTCCTAGGCTGATCAACTATATAAAAAATTGACTTTTGCCTTTTTTTCTTTTTTTTTTGGAGCCAAAGTTGCTGCTTAGGATACTGCATTCAATCTACAGTAAGTGGTATGCGTCAGCAGGAGCCAAAAATCGGGGCTGAAATGCTGCTGTCTAACTATAGATCCTGAGACAAGGAATCAATAGGAAGAAGTAAACAAAAGCTGGTAGTGAGCCACCAAGGCCTAGTTTGTCAATCTTCATCTGAAAACAAACGCTGTATCCAGTGTGGAGAGAGAAGTGCTAACCCTCATAATTGTAAAGTGAGTAAATTAGTGTTTTTCTTATTTTCTGCTGATTGTTTTAATATTCCTTAGAACTTGGTATCATACTGTGATGATTACTGTAACAAAAAACACAGGGAAGTGCCAGTCACGAGCTTCTTTCTGGACATAATATTTTGCCTAAATTGAGTGAAATTTATTCTCTTTAACTTTCTGTTTCATGTCTTGTCCTAATTATCTGAGTTATGTTCTCATAAAACTTAGGAATCCTCTTGATAACTAATTTAAAAATGATAATTTTGGGTATCCCGCAAAAGGTGCCTGGGGGGAAAATGTAGAACCTCATTCCCTTGAATGAGAAGATAAGAGAGACTAAAGCACTACTAATGGTGCAAAGCATGCTGCAATGTTATTCTTAGAAATGACAACATGTTGAAGCACTTTTGTGGCAGGTTTCAGTGTTTTGTTACTGTTTTGATTAACTTCCCGTTCTTGTAAAATCACGCATTAGAAAAAGTGTGCTCATAAGGCTGGCCAAGAAATTGCAATTAGTTTATCCATCCGGGTATTCGGTATAACCTATGTTCTACTGTGTACCACGTAGCATTGCCCCGATTTTGCAAATACCCTTTCAACCCACAGAAGTGTGGCACAAAGTAAAGAAAAATGTTGCTGTATGTGATTACCAGATCATTCTTCCTTGGCCAAGTCCAAGTCAAAACAGCCATATCCTTAATATGATGGCATACCTAAGAGAGCCCATGATACTAATTTCTTACAGTAATTTCCCCAATATCCTGCAGTTGTAAGGAGGGCACTTGACTGTGTACGTATATAAAGAACGTGAGTACTGTCTGGCCAAAATAACAGATACAGTTTTGAGTTGGTTTCCTCCTGCGTAACACTGACTTATGTGGCAAATGACCTCTTTGCATTAGTCTCGGCATACTAAATTACAAGAGAAATGCTGGAGAAAAATCGGTTGATCTCCAATCATATGCTTTAATGCCCCCTTTCTTACATATCTTATCTAATCAGTTGTTCACTCTTCACCAATGTCATGCTCTGTTTTTCCTAGAGCATACTCTTTTTCCTGTAGAGAGAATAATACCCATCCTAAATAAGTACTGTAAGGCTAAAGTAGAGTGCAGAAGGTAAGCTAGTTATTTGTTGGATTGCAGAGGTTTGATGCATAGATTGAGTCTACTTTCTATCCAGATGTGGATTCTTTGTTTGTTTCCTGCAAAAGCTAATCATGATTTTATTTTATTTTTTTCTTACTTTGTTAATGATGCCACAACACTGGGCTTGTTATCAGTTTTACCTTCGGGCATGGATGGATTCCAATAATACTATTTCCCTATCTTGTGTCCTCATGTTTTCAGCCTGTCTCCATTTAAATAGCTAAACAATGAAATTTAATTGTCCTCTCAAGCACGTGATATTCTCTCGCTTATTTTACTGGACACAGACTAGATCATCCCATGATGAAGTGCTCTTGAACAGGGCTATCTGTGCTGAACTAGGTTATGCTGGTTTGGATCAGGGTTGAGCCTGTGATATTCACGCTTTGTTTCCTCTGTTTTGTTTTGTGTGGTTTTTTTTTTTTTTTCTTGCTTTAACACCCCCCACCCGTCCCAAAGCCTCTATCACTCCATGGCTGGTCCTATGACTTCTAGGAGCAGGGCTGGGGAAGCAGCCCTAACCTTCCACAGCATCCAGCCTCTCACACAGGGGCACTGTTTAATGTGAATCATTACTGTGAGGCTGAGGCTAATCTGGCCAGATTTAATCAATGGCTTCTAAACAGAAGCATAAAGGTTTTTAAAGCATTTACTGCAGCCTTCAGACATGTTATTAATGAATGTTATCCCTCTCGCCTCCTTTTTGTGGAGAAGGTGAACAGCTTTTATGTAACATTCATAAAAACAGCTGCTAGAAGAACTAACGCTTCAGAACCTTAATCATTACAGTATCATAGTATATTTATGGATAACACATCCGAAAAACTTCATCTGTTAACAGCTGTATTTGTAATTTTAGTTTTTAATGGTATTTTGGCAAATTATGTAGTTGAAACAGGCTTCATTGTTTTGTTTTTTTCTGAGCCTACTGTAACTATTGAGGCTTGTCATACTTGGCTTTATCCCAGAAGGATAAAGGGAATTCCCCCTCCCCATCCATGATAATCCTCTGTAGGTTTTCTCTGTTGGTTGTATGGTTTGTTTTGTTTTTGTTTTTTTCCCCTCTCTTCTCCCCCCCCCATTCCTTTTTTCCTCTCATATCTCAATGCTGTTAAGAGTGAAAAAATACTTCTTTCCAAAATACTGCTAGCAGTAGTATATTAAAAACTGTACTATTTGAAACAATAAAGTTAAAAATGGTTTATTTGTTTATACTGGGAAGAGACAGCCATCATGTTTGGGGTTTTGTGTCCATCCCTTCTCCCTACTTTGCCACTGGGGAAACAAAAAATAGCTCATCTACATCTGCTTTCAGTCAGTCACTTCTGTCTCCTGGTTTTCCAAGAATAGCCAAATGCTGCCATTGGTTCACTAACTGTCAGGGAGAAAAACACTGTGGAGACTGTGGCATTAGCGCAGCCTCTTGAAAACACCAGCCCAAATGCGTGCTCATCATGAGTCATGGCTGACTGCTCGGGTTATTTCATTCCTGCAATTCCTCTGCAGCAGAGACTCAGGAGGTGCTGCTTGCCCATCTTGTATCCGCTGGAGCGGGACTGTAACTTGGTCTCAGGACAGAACCTGTGTGGGATCCTTCTGCCACCGCAGCAACAGTACCACACTGTGCCCTCAAAGCCACTTTTTCCAGATATGACCGGAGAGCCAGGTTGGATCAGGGTTGAGCCTGTGATATTCAGGCTTTGTTTCCTCTGTTTTGTGTTTGGGTTTTTTTGGTGTGTGTGTGGGGTTTTTTTTTGTTTGTTTGGTTTTTTTCGCTTTAACGCCCCCCCCTCCAAAGCCTCTATCATCCATGGCTGGTCCTATGACTTCTAGGAGTCCTTCGATGAGGGATCCGCAGCCTTACCTGTTTGTAAGGTTTGAAGGAAGAGACCTCCCCTTTCCCCTGCGTTACAGCACTCTACAAACTCCTTCCCTAATCTGTCCCTTTCTATCTGATACGTGACCTTTGGGATGTACTTGTCTAAGGGGAAAGCTTGGAAAGCTGGGACTCGTGGAGAACTAGTGACCTTCTGTGAATATGGCTGAACAGGGAAGTTGACACGGACACCTGCGAGAGGCTCGTGGTGCACCTGTGACCTGCTGAGTTCTGTTCTGCCCTGCATCAACTCCGAGCCATTCTGGCTTTGTATGTGTTGAAACCAACAACGAAACAAGCCCTGTGGTGGGACAGGCACGTGAGGGTTTTGGTAGAATCACACGCTGACAGTAAAGGTGAGGACTCTCAAAAAATGGCGAGGTTGCTATCTTGCCTTAATTTTAAAGCACCAAAACATATGATGGGATGATGTTCCCCTTGCCCTGCGATAAGAAGAGGTCACCGTGCCTCGCCAGGAGCAAGGCTGTGAGAGAGGGGAAGGAAAAGCACTTTCCTACACTTGTAGCTCCCGCCATTTTCTAGGAGTATCCTGACAGAGCACGAGCCCCCACAGCCACCCGGGCCAGGCCGCAGGCGTGAGCCCGCCCCGGTGAGCGGGTCGCACGTTCACCCCCTCGGTGCTCCCGGCGGACCTCGGCCTGCCGCCGCCCCGCAGGTAGGGGCTGGGTCCCGGATACCGATTGGGGCCAGCGGCGGCAGCTCGCCCGTCCCGCGGCGCCCCGCCCTCCTCCGCGCCGCCAGGGGGCGCTAGCGGCGGGGCGGCCCGCCACGGCGGAGGCTGCGCGCAGGCGCAGTCGCGGGCGCCCCCGCCTCCGCAAGCGTTGTCCCTCCCCGGCGACAGAGCGCGGGGCGGGCGTCCCCTGCCGCAAGGGCTGCCGGTCTATCGGCGGCGCGGGGGCGGGCGGCCGGCCCGGGGCCCGGACATAAGATGGCGGCGGCGTTGCTGGGGAGGCGGCGGCGGCGGCTGCGGCCGTGCGGGCTGTCGCGGAGCGCGGGCGGCGCGCGGCTCTGCCCGGGCTCGCAGGGCGGATAGAGCGGGGCCGGCTCGGCGGAGCGGGGCCGCCATGGGCTCCCAGGTGCTGCAGATCCTGCGCCAGGGCGTGTGGGCGGCGCTGAGCGGCGGCTGGTACCAGGACCCGCACCAGGGCGCTGGGGTCAACGCGCTGCACCTCTACCTGTGGCTCTTCTTGCTCGGCTTCCCCTTCACCCTCTACATGGTGAGCACAAGCCGCCGCCGCGCCCGGGGGGAACGGTGCCGCGGCCTG
>VFFE01007204.1:81305-130049 GCA_008921705.1 Burhinus oedicnemus
GGGCCGCGGGGCCGGGGCCGTCGCACGCGCGCCCCCTGCCCGCGGCGCCGCCCGCGCGCTGCCGGGCCGCCCCGGGGCCCGCCGGCCGCGGCTTTCCCCTGTCGGCGTCCGCTGCTGCCAGCGGTGGCCCGCGGCGGGCCCGGTAGCCGCGGTCGGGGCGGCCCGGAGTACGCCTGAGGCTGCGGCGTTGGGGAAGCCCGGAGCGAGCTGTTCCCGGGCAGGTGGGGGTGGGCGCGGCAGGGCTTCAGTCGCTGGCACTCTGCCTTCGTTTTTCTGTTTGCTTTCCTTCAAAATTGGGCGTAACTCTACTGGCTTCCAGTGCAGATCTACCGGTAGTCCAGGAAAAAGCACGGTTTCTGTAGAAGCTGTCAGATCTAGTCAGTGTTTCTGGCTGGTGGCTCTTTGGCTTTCTCCTCTGACTTTTGAGACTGGGGGAGGGATGTGCTTCAGGGTCTGTAACCTAGAACTTTATTTTGATAGCGTAGTGTATTGTGTGCTGGCTGGCGGTGTATCTGGACCGTGTGTTATTGACAAGAAGTTACTTTGGCTTTTTTGCTTCTGTACAGACTTTAGTATCCTTGTTTTGGGAGAATTGCTGTTGAACGTATCTTTGTATCTGACACTTCAATCAAAACTGTTAAAAGTACTAACCTTTAAACCTAGACGCTTGCTTGGCATTTGGACTTGGAAACAAATACAGGAGAGGTATGATCAGTTATGACAGAGGGGGCAGTTTCCTTTTGGCCAGTGCTTTTCTTTCTGTGTAAGTTGTGTGTAATTGCTGAAATAATAATATTCCAGTTCAGATTTCTCAGTAGAAAAGTGTGAGCACACTAGGTGTGTTGTGACCGGTTTTCAGCATATGAGGTAGAATGTAATCTGCATGTCTACCGGGTCCAGGTGCTGTGACAACTTAAAGTAGAAACTGCCTTGCGAAAAAATGTGTTAGTGAATGAAATCTTGGAGGAAAAACTCTACGTGAGTGCAGTTGCAGAGATTGAGAGCTTGGGTTCAGGCATTTGCTTTGTTCAAAAGCAATTTGTAAGACTGCAGTCTGAGACACTTCATACTAAGAAATAGCTAATGTGGAAGAGGAGGCTACAGCCCTGTATGGTTAGTTTTTAATTCATATTACCATGTCTTGGAAAAAGTAGCTTCAAGGCTTTTTGTTTGAAAACTTTAGAGCGCTGGCAAGGAAACAGCAGGCTGAGACAAACTGCTTTTAAAACCAAAGTTAATGTGACAAAGGCTAGATAAAACTTTCAACTAAGCAGATCCTTCTACAAAAACTGTGAATCTGTATCTATTCGGAATTCCACTGAATATGGGAAGAGGAAAATCCTTTTGGTCTCAAATGTAGCTTTTTTTTTTTTTTTTTTAAAGTACTGTCCTTCTGCTTTGACAGAATAGTCTATTTAATTAGTACTGCCTTGCTGAGAAAACTGTTCATAAAGGTGTGGTGAGCTATATTCTGCACGCGCAGGAGACTTTTGACAGGGGGGCTGATCTATATTGTACATAGGTCTTTTGACAACTGGTAAATGTGGACCAGCATTTGGGTCTCCTGCTCTTAAAGCAGCAGTTAAGCTTCGGTTGCCTATACTACAGGGTAAACTTCAGTGTTGCTTAAACTTTTTTCTTTTCCTGTACAAAGGGAAAAGATGGGCAAAAGCAGGTTTTGTTGAGGTCAGAGAAAATCTCTTGTCCAGAGCTATGAAGCAAGTTAAAGATGCAACAACAAGTGCCAACTTCCCTGAGAATAAGTAGGGAGATTAGTCACAAGTTAAAGCAGATTGAATCATATTTGGCTGTTTTCCCTCTTTCCACCCTCTGCAGTTTAAGTGTTGTCTAGACACAAACTAAACAGGCAGAACCATGATGGTCATCTTAGCTCTTTAGCACCTCTTAAGCTCTTTTTCAGAATAAAAAGCAGTAAATGTTGCATTGCTGTAGGACATACATAAATAAGCAGAACTTGCTTAAAAAGTCTTAGGTAATCGTAATCTGAATTCTGAGCATGGCTCACTGGTGTGTAGGAGGGAGTTTCTAAGCTAGCTTCAAATGACTTGTTGCTGGCAGACAACCCTGTGTATTTAAAAAACAAGGTATCTAGAAAGACTTAGAATGCTGGCAGGTTTTATATTACTTATAAAACTTCCTCACTTAAGGAATTCCAAGATCATAGTGTTGCTTTGATGCATTGGGGCATCAATAACTGTAGCTATTCCTAAGTTGTTTTGTAGCAACAAAAGCAAAAGGATGCCTAAGAACTTCACTTGTAGTTGGCTCTCAAGGTTGAATGCATTTTACAGTAAGTTAATAACTTTTTTCAAATGTTATTTAACTCCCGACAGGAATGGAACTCTTAATCTCTTTCAGATATGATAGTTTAGATGCACTTACTGCTTAAAGACTTGGTTTACTGCACCCAACGTTGCAAATCTTTTGTGTGTTCCTTGTATTGATCCTGTATGGAATCTGGTAATGGTTGTGGCCAGCAAGTAATACCATAAATCTGTGTGTTTCTTGGCGCGTGTATGCCAGTGCTGTTAGGGTTGATGGGTTTAACTCATGGTGCAAACCAACTGAAGAAATTAGCAGCAGAATTCAGCTAGTCTTCCTTCCTTGGTCCCTCGTCTACCTTCTAAGCTTAAGCACATGAAAGCAAGGTCTGTACCCTGTGTGAAGGAGAAGATACAGATGTATAGATAAATATATCTATATTACAGATCCAGATACTTTTCTTTTTCTCACATATATTTAACTTAAGGATTTAATCTGGCCTCATTGGAAATGTGGCAAAAAGAAGAGTGTAGATAATAAAGGAATTGGGGTGTAGAGGAAGAGAAATGTCTGCTTGAGTGAAGCTGCCTGAGTCTGTACTCTTGGATCTGTGGCTTGGCAGCATGCATACAAAAATACTGCTTTCTAGACTAGTTAAATCTATCCTGTTTGGATATTTGTATTCAGTAACAGACTCAACTGTGCTTGTTGATCTGCATATCTGTCGTAAGAGCTGATCCCTGTTTTTACTCTAATCCAAAACTCAAGTTGGGAGAAGAAAATAGGCTGCAATATGGGGAAACTGTACAACTAGGTTGTAAAATACAGTGGTAGAATTGGAAAAAATACCGTAAATGCAGAGGCCAATGGTATGCATCAGTGTTGCAAGGGGGAGGGGAAGACAGGAGGCTGCCAAAGCACTTCCCCTAGTCGGAATGCTGTTTCAGCCCCACCACGTGCGCAGGAGGGGGTGAAGTCTTGGCTCCAGCACTCGGGGAACTTTGCCAGTGACTGAAGAGGAGCCAGGACTGTACCTTGCTTGGGGTGATGGGCTTGTATGTACCTACGGAACTTGTCTGTCAAAGTCAAGCTCATTTAGACAACAGTTCACTTAATAGGCACTTGTTTTCCTGACTTGTGTACGTAATTATAGAAGTAGGTCACATAAATGTATCTTCATGTGAAAGTCTTTTTCCAGTGAAGTGTCTGAAATAGATGCTGTTTCTTAAACTAAGAGTTTAAGTACTTGAAGTTGGACGTATGATGAGAATCCCTAGTATCCCACGTGGCTCTAAGCCACGTCTAGTTTCTTGGCTAGTCGAGTTTCATTTATACCTTGAGGTTTCAGTCAAAAAATAGATAATTTGTAACTGAACATGCTTTGTGGTAACAGCAGTTCTTAAGGGCTCTGGCTGTTCATAAACAAAAAATGATGACAAAGCTACAGCTTCTGTTTCTTTCCTTTTCTCCAGAATGAATGTTTCTGTAAAATTTTGTAACTTTTATTCTGTAAAATACTGGCCTCAAAATGCTTTAACTTGGGACCGTTTTACACGGCAACTGTTACTGCTTAATAAATGCTTGATTGATATCACTTTTACATAAGGACTTGCAATCTGATTTGGGTTGGGAGACTTTCCTATGGATGTTCTCAACAGGTAACACCTACACATCTCTCTCTGAAAATAATCAGGAAACTTCATTGCATCTCTAGTATCTAGCTAAAGCTAGATGTGGTTAGGTAAGATCCATGTAGTCTTTGTTTCTTTATAAGTACACAGCACAGCCTGTGATCAATGAAATTCCCTGTGATTCCTGGCACTTAATGAAATGTTGGCTCAAGATACAGTGACCTTTGTAGTTCAAATTGGAATATTTTAGTCCTGTAACTAGTGGTCTGAAGTTTCTTTTCTGTTCTAGGTTGACCACTGGAATCTAGGAGTGCTTAAAGCTTTTTCTACCTACTCTCTCACAAAAGCTGTGCTGTGATACAGCTGAGCCAGCAGCTTCCGGAAGGGACAGTCCCACTCCTCAACTGTGCATTCCTGCATCTTACCTTTGTCCAGATGTATAGTATGGATTTCATAA
Organism: Burhinus oedicnemus; assembly: GCA_008921705.1. Taxonomy (NCBI): domain Eukaryota; kingdom Metazoa; phylum Chordata; class Aves; order Charadriiformes; family Burhinidae; genus Burhinus; species Burhinus oedicnemus. The sequence continues at coordinate 85,677 of VFFE01007204.1, forward strand.
GCTGTCTTGAAAGGTTTAAATTTGGAAAGTAACTCCTGAGGGAAAGGTGGTAGAAAATCAGTGTCTTTCCCCTCACCCTCCATCTTTGAGAGTACTACTTAACTTCCCTTTAAGATTTAGGGAAATACTTTCAGCTAAGGATTTATCTAATGATTGAGTTTGTTCAGCCATTAGATGACTGAAGTTTTCAGCAGAATGTAATTAAAGGAGGCAATTTTTGTGTAGTCATGTCTAGCTCTTTCTTCTCTCCTACAAGAGCTTCAGTTGTGAATACTGCTGTTCAGTGTATGTTTTCTTTTGGTGCTAATGGAAGTGACTAGAGATGTGCAGTTAAATGGGATGTTCTCTGAAATGCTGTTGCAGCTACAGACTTGTAGCCAGCTGGTTCTGCTAACAAGCTCTAACCTGAAGTTTTTAGTTTGTTGTGCCTGGTAAAAATGCTTTAGTATTTGTGAAAAGAACTGAAATGAGGTCTAGCTGCAAAACTGTAGGACTTAGATTTGTATTCCAATCTTGAAGGTGATATTGTATAGGATGCTTAGTTATGCTGGTGAGGGACGTGTCTCTCCTCAAATGTAAAATGTCAAGCACAGTTTAAAATACTAATCTCACTTTAACTTGCCCTGGCTTATGGACAGAAGACCCCAAATGGAAGTTGAACGCTTCTAAATTTGGCAAAGAAAAATAGAGAAGGCACCAGTGGTTTAGGTTGGGCTGCAGTAACTCTTCCTCTTGAGGCTGGAATGCAGGCGAGTTGCTGGTACCAAGGGTAGCACTGCTGTACCACAGCGTGAGACTTAGTGTAAAATATAATCAGACAGCAGAATATGCTGGACATGCTAAAATTTCTCCTATTCCCAGACTATATGCGCTATCCAGAGAGATGTAACTACTAATAATACGAAGAGTGAAAAGTAGTGAATTTACCTTATTTTTAGCTTTCCACAATCCAGTAGAAACAGGATGTGAGGAAAAAGTACCCTTTAATTCTTTATTGGGTTTGCTGCAAGTTACATGAGATGTTTTTCTTTTTTCCCCGCTTGTTCTCAAAGCTTTCCTTTGCGGAACAGGATGTGTAGAATTTGAATTCCACAAAATAAACTGGATACACTGAGTGACCTCACTGCTGATGGAGAGGAGGGGAGAAATTGAAGTGCTCTGGAGGTAGAAAAGTATAGGCATGTCTTTCATAGACTAACTCTAGCTTTTGTCATCTAGTGTTAAACTGACTCTTCTGGTAATGGCTTCTGACCATTAGGTGCTTGTAAAGGAGACGCTAGCTGAAGTTATGTTTGTGATTGAGTAGCAGACTGCTTAGCAGGTACGGTAAGCTCCTATGCTTTGCCAAAGTTAACGGGCTTGCCCTTACCTGCAGGGAAATAGCTGCCTCTGAAGTTCTTGGAAGCAGAAGCACTGCATTTCTTGAGGAAACCGTCGTAGCATTGCTCCAGGGGTTGTATGGATACCATTAGCATCATTGTGGCTCCTGGTTGCTTACTGATGCTGTTTTTAAATAGCTTTGTTTCCTCTTTCTCCTCCTGAGGTGGTGCTTAGTAAGTGAATCTCCCTGTCCGTTAGGGTCTTGTCCAGCTCGGCATGCAAAATATAAGTCAGCATACCTCAGCTTAGTTTGCCTGTCCTACTTCAAATGTTATCTTGGGTGTTGACTTAACTTGTTTTGGAGGAAAAGGTAGGTCAAACTTGATCTCTTTCAGAAAAGAATCCTCATAAGTAACCTGCCTCCTGATTGATTTCAGACTCAATTATTTATACTTGTTTGGCTTTAGAAATGTTATATTGATTATTTTTTGCTTACTGCCAGAAGGCGAGCAGCCAGATTAAGGATTGGTTTTGTTCTGAAGTCAGCAGTGAATACAATATTTAGAAATGTTTATTCTTTTATCCCCTTTAGTAGTACAATATTTTGTATTTGGAGATCTCCTCAAACAGTGTTTTTGCTAAAGTCATAGCTTAAATTGTGTGATGAGCACTGTCAGTTCTTCTAGGACTAATAAGCTCTTGAGTATGTAGAAATATTAATGCTGTAATCAGATCTCTTTTAAATGACTAAAACTGGTTTTACGTGCAGAACAAAAAGGACTCTGTGTCTTATTCACCAGTCATGTTCCCTTTCTGATTCTGCAAGATGTGCATGGGGCTTTGATCACCATAAAGACTCCTCTCTTGCAGTGGTCTGTATAGGGAGGGAGACTAGGTGTACAAGACAAGCTGGAATTCTCCTTAGGCTAGGAGGTCTAAAAAGACAGTTCACTTCTTGTTCTCGTTTACTAAATTAATGTTTGTGCTGGGTAAAAATGTTTTTTAATTCTGATTGTCCTATGTCTGTGTGTGTTTATGTATATATATTTATGGCTGTCATCAGTGGGGTAAAGGATAGTGACGCTGCAGAATATTTGAGATTACAGACTTTTATTGTTTTTGTAAGGAAAGTGGTCTATGTATGCATGAAGACTAAGAGTTGATATCTCATTTTGTTTAGTTGCCTTGGGAAATGGCAAAACTAAAAATATGAACAAAAGGGTGAAAGCCTTGTAGTGAAATCTGAAGTACTCTGAACACTTCTTTTAAATAGCTGTTAGACTGCACTTAATATCTGTTGCTGAAGTGATTGATCTGTAAAAGCCTTATGGGGCTCAGCATAAGTTGCATGAGAAGTCTTAACTCTGAGTGGAATTTCAAAAGTTGAATTCAGGACTGAGGTTTTTCATGTGGCTTCCGGCCACCTTTGAGACAGCTGAAAAATTCTCTTCAGAACATCTGCGTTGGCTGCCTTTCCATGGGCATGTAACGGTCTATCACCAAGTTGCTTAAAATCTTCCTTTTTTTTTTTTTTTTTAATTTCATAACAGCTAATCAAAAATACTGGGCATGACACACAATCGTGCTAGCTCTAGGTTTCCTAATCTAGGTTTTACATTCCAATAGCCTGGAAAAAGGGAACAAGAGTTGAATTTGGTTCTTGAGCTCCAGTGATAGGTCTACTTAGCGTGCTGCTGTGGTGCTTTGGTATCTTGTAGTCCAACTGTTCCTTTTTTCTATGTTTCTAGGCTTGTAACAAAGTTTGACTGTAGGGGGTGTACTTAAACCTTCATTTTCAGTATGATCAATATTTTCTGTGTGAAAGAAACTGTTAAACTCTAGATAGCTTTGTGTATTCTTATGGACGTTTGACCTTGTGTTCATTAACTCTTTCTTACTCTCTTTTGAAAGGCCCTTCCTTCTTCCATGATGATAGTAGCTGTCTACTGCCCCGTGATAGCAGCTCTCTTTATCGTTTTGAAGATGGTGAATTACCGTTTGCACAGGGCACTGGATGAGGGAGAAATTGTGGAGAGGAATGCTAGTGAGCATATGGACAGAGGTGCAAAAACAGAACAAAGCAATGTGTCAGCCAAGAGGAAAGACAGCAATGGGCCCAGGTAAGGTGTCTGCTGATGTTTGTATCCTGCTTCAAATGATAAACAGTCCGGTCTTCATCAAATGGTGTAATGGGAATGGTGTTTGAAATAAACACTGAGGAATATAGATGCAGACCTCTGTAGTTCTGAAAGACTGTTTAAGTCTGGTCTTTAAAAGCAGGCTTATTTATGTATTAGTTTTGAAGTGATGGGTTCATATTAATTTCCTGGTTCCTTCCCCAAAGGCATTCCAGAACAATATTGAAAATGCTGGAAGCACTGAAACAATAGCATGGAAAATGTGTGCTGATTAGGTCACTAAATACTTAATGAACACAACCCGTACAAGTAATCTTATTTCAGCAGTAGGCTTAGTTTTAAAAATCTAGCTGTCAAAGACCACATACTATATGCAAAGTCTTTTACTGCTAAAAGGAATGTCTGATTAGGTTTCAGTTTCCTTCATTTTGGAAAAGCAGGAGTCTGATACAATGCTTGACTCCAGTCATAGTCTTACTTCAGGAAAACACTGTCCTGTGAATTTGGAAATTCTGGAATTGCTCAGCTCAGTAATGAAGATGATGATTTTTCAAGTACTGTCAATAGGAGGTGATTCCTTTCCACAGATCATCTTTGCTGTCAGCAGCATAAGAAAACCCAGAGGTTTTCCTCCTCTGACCAGACTACTCGGAGAAAGAACAGCAAAAGATGACTCATCTACAAGGCCAGCCTAACCAGTCTGATCAGACTGTGGATGTGTTACAACCTCTATTATCAAAGCCTCTGCCTGGCTCCAGATAATTGAGGCCATCTTAAGAGTTAGACCGCGTGAAGTAAATCAACCTTAAATTGTTGGCTTTTGAAGAAGACCTTTCTCTTGTCTGTGAGTTTCTGGTACAAGTAGCCACAAATAATTTTCAAAGTGAGGCAACTAGTATGCTGTCCTGACTCTTAAAAGGTTGTGTGTGTTTTAGTTAAAACAAAAACAAAACAAAAAAAACCCCAAACCCTGAAACTTTTACATGGAGACATGCGCTATAAGGAAATGTAGTTGAAAGAAGCCTCTTAAGTCTGTTTATTAGGATGCTTAAAGAAAGGAAGTGTTAAAGTGATGCTCTTTAAAATGCTCAGACTAGAAGTAAAAGGACTTCACTGTGCGTAAGGGGTAGCTTCTCATGAGATGGGTCCTAAGTTCTTCTGTATCTGCTCTCAGCTCAGGTATTGTCAGCAAAAACAGTGTCTTGGATTCCTTTAAAGTTGATATACAGTAACTTCTTGTATCAGTCTCTTATAACCTGACCTTTTTTCCATGTTGTGTTTGGTAACTGAACCTGCGGATTTTAATTGTGACTCCATTTAGATCACCTATGGGTGATACCTTACTAAAACTGTATTGAGCTATTTTGGCAGAATGCTTGCCTAAATGTATATTAATGCTTATTCTGCTTAATAAAACTTATGAAAGTAAACTAGTGGTCTGTTCTGTTTCAGTGCAACTTTGCTAACACATGTTTTAGCTGTGATCCTTAATTTTTTTTTTTTTTAAAAGCCGTGTAGCTTTTGCTTCCAAAACAGTAGCCAACACTTGGCAAGGGACTTCTTTCTACTAGTATTGTGAATTACTTCTGGATGTTTCAGAAGTTTTGTTTTGTCTAAGGAGCAGTTGACATGGGACAAATTATTACACTATAAGCATTTGTGAGCTCGGAAGTAGAGGTTAGTTTGATGCTGTGTGTCCTGCTTGCCAACTAAAGTTTCATTAACTTTTATATGATCCTTGTTCCCGCTTTCAGGTCTCTTAACTAGAACTGGGAACAAGGTCAATGCAGAAATTACGGAGTTACTTTTTGGTAAGTGGGATGTACAGTATATACTAATCTTTGCCTGGAAGCTTACAAGAACTCTGGGATAACATTCAAACCAGTAGAAGGGATGTAGAGGGAGTATTTAATATTGAGCTGTCACCTTAGTAAATTAAATTGGAACACTAATAAAAAAAACTGCCGTGGAAGAAAGTGTGTATGTAGGGTTTTCTTTTTTTTTTGTTTTCTTTTTTTAAATTCTGCTCCCCTAGCATAAGGTGGATATAGGGGAGATCTGAGCAGACATACTACCTTAAATATTTGCGTAATCAGAGTATTGGTTTTGATAAGTTAGGCTATAGCACGTGATACCAAGTATATATATATAGTACCAAATATATATATATATATATATGTAGTATAGTGTGCAAAGCTGTCCTAGAGTTTTCACCCCCCCACACACCCTCCCTGGGACCACTTTAGATGTAAATACTAGTATTTTTGAAGGATTAAGCAATAGTCTGGCTTCTGTTCAAAAGTTATATTCAGGATTCTGTTTAGCTTCTAAGAACTACCGTTCTTTTTTTCTGAAGGTGTTTATCTGCAAAGTGGTGCTTTCGGGTATTTGACAAAAATTATGTGCTGTCACTTGTAGGTTTACATGAACAGCTCATTTATTTTCCGTTCACGTTTGTTTGTGAATAGCATCAAACTCTGAGGGTTTTTAATCTTTTCATAAAATTTTGATATGCTTAAGCAAGGAACAACTTACTGTTCCCTAAGAAATGCCTTGTTTATTTTTTCCTCATCCTCTTTATAAAGTTGAAATTCTCTAGTTAATATTTTTGAAAGAAGCTAATCTTAAGTTAGAGGTAGGAATGGGAGTTGTCATCTTCTGCACCTTCTAGTGCAGTTGCCCCTTTCATACTTCAGGGGGTAGTATTAGTATTCTGTGAGATTTCATGAAAACAAGTGGTGGGGATACAGGCTCCTAATCTCACGTAAAAGGCTGAAGGAACGGTGCAAGTGTAATCTTTGTTAGGTATCAGTGGACCCACATAGATACCCTAAAACACTTAAGTCAGTCTTCCTTTTGGGTATATGAATACGGCTTCTTTTTTGTTACTATATAGTTGAAAGTATCATAAAGTGTTAACCTGGTGACACTGCTGTCACTGATCTCCATCAGCATGGGGGAGCTGTAATCATGATGCTACATGAATTTCACATGCAATTCTACATGTTGAAACCAACAGCTGGAGAATCTTTGAGTTACATACAGTCTACTTAAACAAGTACGAGCAAGAAAAATAAATTAGAAAAAAAAAAAAGTAATCTCTACAACTCTTTCCCTGCTTGCATTTTCTTCTCCTTGCAGTTTTCTGCAGCTAGCAGACCTGTTCTTAAGCTTGAAGCTGTTTTGCGTTTTTGACACCGTAATTAGTGATTCGAGCTTTAAAGAAAACTTCTCTTAATACTTGAAACTGTTGTGGTCTAGCATTTGCAGTACATGCTGTGGTAATTCTGTATTTTGAGAGCAGCGTCCTGTCTAGTTATCCTGCTATTTTAGTTGGAAATTAAGGGCAGAAGGTGGTATTAAAGAATAAAACTCTTCCTCTGCTTCATACTGAAATCAAAATTGCTCATTCGAAATTCTCTCTGGAAGTTCTAGTCCAAATACCAGATTTCTTTAGTCAATCAGCCTAAGTCAGGTCTTAAACTTCTGAATTCATGTAAACTTAAAGCCTCTTCAGGCTTTTGGTTAGTCTCCGACACACTAATGTAATACAGCTGCAGATAGTAATTTTAGATAAGAGTTCCTAATAATTAGAAATACTAGTTTTAATTTGTTTTGCCCAGTCTCAAAATGCCTCTTCCACAGCAGTCTTTGCAGGTAGCTGGACATAATTTATTCAGTCTTCTCAATTTGTGTAGTAACTTCACTTCAGTTTTTTTGCTTGCAAACTGAAAAGCGTAGCACTTGCTCTAAGGTACGAAGTCAGCAAACTGTAAGAAACTGATTGTAGAACTTAATAGCAGAAAGCAGTGGCCACAACACTACCAGAAAATAGCTCCTAAAGGATTCTACATGCTGTTGTAGCCTATGTCCTTGTGCATACAATGATTAATCCTAGACACCTGTACTTCCCGCTTGTTCCTGGGGACTATTTGTTGTTGTTTGTTACTACCTTTTGTTAAGCCATTAGTTTGTGTGTGCTGTCACAGAATATAGCATCTGTGACTAGACCGGTGGTACTGCTCCTTATGCTGGTATCTGTTGTTTCTCTTTTAGACAAAATCACCCCCTTCTCCCACCCTGGCTGACTATCCAGTTATACGCATGAGCGCTTATTCGCATTGACTTACTTTTCTACTTCATAGGACATACTTTAATCGTATGCAGTGTTTCTGAATGAATTACTCAAACAGAAAAAGAATTTCATCTTTTCTGAAAGGTGTTCTTTGTTGTATCTTCAGTTGTCAGCATAATGTATGCTGAACTTAAACATTAAGTGAGAGTTTTTCAGTTTGGTGTTTAACTTCATGTTACGTCCTTATGTGTTCTTAAAATGCTTACATAAGGAGTACTTTGTTTGGCTAAAGCTGGTGGAAATTATTGAAGCTGAATTCTGTATTTTTTTTTTTTTTTAACCTGGTTCTTACCTGGTTCTGCCTTACTATAATTGATAATATCAGGTCAGAGAGGGCTCGCAAACAGCCATCAATAAGAGCATGCTTATGTCTCACTGCTGAGCTGTACCAAAATGATGGCTTTTCACTTCTTTCTTCAATTTGCTGGAGTTGGACCATAATTGTTCTGCTAACTTATGGCTGGTTGTCTCTTAAATTAGCTTATTTTTACTAAAGTAATATATTCCTAACTTGAAACTGTCTTTTTTCTTGTCTCTTTGACGTGGGAAGGTTCAGGGGCCTCTTGTATGATCTAGAACGGTCCATATATTTACAAAAATTGTTAGGTGTTGGTCTTACTTCATGAGACTTCTATGAGACTAGCTGTCTGTTAAATAAGTCCTGCAGTGCTTCTGTTGTTTTCTGTTCCCTTCTCCAGAGGGGCTTCATCTTTAGTTTCTGTAGTCCAGATGGAGAAGAGTTGTGTATATATTCTTTCTCCAGCACAATGTTGGAGTGAACTTGCCACAGCTCTGAATCATTGATTGTTGGGAGGCAGTTGTTTATCTTTGGGAAGGAGCAGAGTGCCAGTGTCAAACTACACTGCAGTTACTTCTGTTCAGAAGTCTCCTGGATCAAGCTGGTTAAAGAGAACTGTACTGGGAGAGGAAAAAGGATGCCTCAACTTCTCCCTCTTTGCAGTTAACAAACAGTCCTAGGTTGGATCCCAGTGTTGTAGTCCCCAACTCATTTCACGCCCCTGTCCTAATGGACAGGCCCAGCTTGCTTTTGTTTCTTAAGTGTCAGCCTTTGGCAAGCTGAATTATGTTGAATTACAATTTGGTGATGTTGGTCTAGAAAATACTTTCAAACCAATACTTATTAATCCTGAAAGGGTGACATCACTAGGATTTAATCATATATATATATTGTACTTCAAAATACTTTGTGGTAGGGCCTGTGAATTATTATAAGGGAAGTTATTTACTGGTAGAAAGAAGTGGTTTGCATCCTGGGAGAGATACCATGTCCCTGTATGTCTCTGCCTTTCCAATAACTTCCACTTACTATGTGGCTTTCTTGGTTAACCCATCCTTACTTTTGCTTCTAGATCTAGTCTTAAGGAAAAGATCTGGAGTCCTTTCCCTGCTCTTTGAAAGAGTTCTACTTAGTATTTTTTCTATTTATTGATTTCTGGTATTATAGTTGGACAGATGATTGGAAAGTTACATGTGTTTACGTATAGACAGAGAGAATTTCATATGTCAGCATTTCAAAATGCCTTGTAGCTCCTAAGTCTTCACAGTTTGTGTTGGCTGGTCACAGCGGACTTTACAAGGCAGCAGCTTCTGTGACAGTACATAGGGTGCTCCAGCTCTGACTGAGCTTCTGGTGTCAAATGGGCAGTATTCATCTGAAATACTGGGATGTACTTAAGCCCCTGATATTTTAAAAAGGGAAAAATTGCTTTGAATCTTCACTCAGGGTAGACAGACAAACTTCTGTTTAACTGGTAGGTTAATGTTTGTTTGTGTTTTTTTTGTTTGTGTTTTTTTTTTTCTTTTCTTTTTTTATGTTTCTCTCAGTGACCCTGGTGGAGGGATTGAGATGTCAGAGTTCATACGAGAAGCAACTCCCCCTGTTGGCTGTAGTTCACGCAATTCTTATGCTGGAGTAGATCCAAACAACCAGGTAAGAATTAAAGCTGCTGCAGTTGTTGCTTTAGTACTGCTGGCTTTGCAATCTGTAGAGTAATCTTTGCTGATTATTTTCTTGTTATATTATATGACTGCTTTATTAGGGTGGCATTGCTCTCTCCCAGCTGCATAGCTCTTGCTCATCCCATCTTGTGTTCATTTTAGCAATGGCTGGATTTTATAAGGCAACCTACTGTCCCATCAGAAAGTATTCCCTTTTTCTCAGTTAGCTTTCTTCTGATTTAGTAAATCAAAATGGCTGAGAGCATGGTCAGATAAGTACCAAGACCCACTGTGGTGGGCTTCCCTCTTCCTTTTGGTTTCAGTGAGCAGTTACATAGCTCAAGCTGTAACTTCATCCTTGTGTTCTAACTTTGTTTTCCTCCGTTACTTTTGTTTGATCTGTCATTTAGATGCTTAAATGCCAAACTTCAGCTGTGCTGAGTTTGCAGAGGCTTCTGTTAAGTCTACTTAGAATGTATCCGCTGCTGATTATTTCTTGCAATGCTAAATGGCTTTCTGAAAGTTATTATTCCTGACAGTTCAGACTCTGCAGTCAAAATTGTTAATTTGTTAAAGTACAAAGCAAGATAAATTGGTAGAAATAGAGAGACTAAAACTGTTTCTTTTTGGATGACCTCTGCAAAATCTTCCCTATTTTTAAATCTCAACGGGTAGAAAGAAAGCAATGAATAGGGGCTGCTGCACACCAGATAGAAGTGCTGAAGAACTTGCCTTCATTAGATTTTAATGCAACTTTATTATGCTCTAGTTGCCTTATAATTTCACTGGGGAAGTTGTTCTGTTTCCTTATTATGTCCGCTAGATTTATGCATTCAACTTCCGTAGCACTGCATGTGCTGTTCCTTCTATTTGATGTTTTGCCAGTCATGGCATCTTTCTTTTACCAGCTCTTCATGAGGACAAGTAGATTGACTGGCCAGACTGTAAGGTTAAGTTGACAATGAGCAATGCAGCATCATATTAAAGATACAGAAGCTATTTCTGAATGAAGTGGAAATCCTTGGTGTGGTATTATGATATCAGGTCCTTCTAATTAGCTCTCTGAGCAAGCAGTATATAATACAGTGCAGTGTTATGCAAATGTTAGTGTTTTATCTGAATAACGCTCTGTTATGCAGCATAGATACTCTAAGAGATTTTCTCCTTTGAAGAAAGCAGGTATTTGGTAGTGTTCAAAGGAATAGGAAGTGATGGTCTATGTAGGAAGACAGAACTAGGCTGGGGATCATGTTTCTTTGACTGGTCTTTGGAAATAAAACTATTCCAAACATACTCATAACATTTTTAATGTTAAAGCATGTGAAGAAGCTTTGTGTTCTTTTCTGTGTACTTTAATGCTGACACTATAACACAGTTAAAGCTACTATGAAGTTGAGTGTTTATGGATAAAAATCAAGGGGAAAGCCAATAAGGCAGACGTTGTGGTGGAAGTTTGTCATAGACCCCCCGATCAGGATGTAGAGACTGACGAAATATTCTATAAGCAGCTGGCAGATGTCTCGCGATTGCTAGCCCTTGTTCTCGTGGGGGACTTCAGCTTCCCGGATGTCTGCTGGAAGTATAACACAGCAGAAAGGGAACAGTCCCGGAGGTTCCTGGAGTATGTGGAAGACAACTTCCTATCACAGCTGGTGAGGGAGCCAACTAGGGGAAGTGCCCTGCTGGACCTACTGTTTGTTAACAGAGAAGGCCTTGTGGGGGATGTAAAGGTTGGAGGTCGTCTTGGGCAGAGTGACCACGAAATGGTAGAGTTTTCAATTCTTGGAGAAGCAAGGCAGGGAGCCAGCAGAACTGCCACCTTGGACTTCCGAAGGGCAGACTTTAGCCTGTTTAGTAGCATGACTGAGAGTATCCCTTGGGAGACAGTCCTGAAGGGCAAAGGTGCCCAGGAAGGCTGGTCATACTTTCAACAGGAACTCTTAAAAGCACAGGAGAAGGCCATCCCCATGTTCCGAAAAACGAGCCGACGGGGAAGAAGACCAGCCTGGCTAAATAGAGAGCTTTGGCTGGACCTCAGGCACAAAAGGAAAGTTTACATTCTTTGGGAAAGGCGGTTGGCAACTTATGAGGAATACCAAGATGTAGTGAAGCTATGCAGGGGGGAAATCAGAAGGGCCAAAGCCCAAGCAGAACTCAGCTTGGCCACTGTGGTTCAAGATAACAAGAAGAGGTTCTTTCAGTATATCAACAGAAAAAGGAAGACTAGGGAAAACATAGGCCCACTGATGAATGAGATGGGCACCCTAGTGGTGAAAGACATAGAGAAGGCGGAGTTACTGAAGGCCTTCTTTTCTTTGGTCTTCACTGCTAAAGCTGTCCCTCGTGAATCCCAGACCCTGGAGGCAAGGGGGAAGGTCTGGAGAGAGGAAGACTTTCCCTCAGTTGAGGAGGACCGGGTTAGAGACCGCTTGGCCAAGCTGGACACCCATAAGTCCATGGGCCCTGATGGGATGCACCCACGAGTGCTAAGAGAGCTGGCGGATGTTATTGCTAGACCACTCTCCATCATCTTTGGAAGGTCATGGGGAACAGAAGAGGTGCCTGAGGACCGGAAGAAGGCCGACATCGCTCCAATCTTCCAGAAGGGCAAGAAGGAGGACCCAGGGAACTACAGGCCGGTTAGTCTCACCTCTGTCCCTGGGAAGGTAATGGAACGACTTGTTCTGGATGTCATCTCCAAACACGCTGAAGAACAGGAAGTTATTGGAAGTGATCAACACGGATTTACCAAGGGTAAATCATGCTTGACCAATCTGATAGCCTTCTCTGATGTTATAACTGGTTGGCTGAATGAGGGGAGAGCAGTAGATGTCATCCACCTTGACTTCAGCAAGGCTTTTGACGCTGTCTCCCATAACATCCTCATCAGGAAGCTGAGGACGTGTGGGCTAGATGAGGAGACAGTGAGGTGGATTGAGAGCTGGCTGTGTGACAGAAGTCAGAGGGTTGTGATTAATGGAGCAGTGTCAAGTTGGAGGCCTGTAACCAGTGGTGTCCCCCAGGGGTCAATACTCGGTCCAACCTTGTTCAATCTATTCATCAATGACCTGGATGAGGGGACAGAGTGTATCCTCAGCAAGTTCGCTGATGATACCAAACTGGGAGGGGTGGCTGACACTCCAGAGGGCCGTGCTGCCACCCAGCGTGACCTGGACAGGCTGGAGTGCTGGGCAGAGAAGAACCTGATGAGGTTCAACAAGAGCAAGTGTAGGGTCCTGCACCTGGGGAGGAAGAATGCTAGGCACCAATATAGGTTAGGGGTGGACCTGCTGGAAAGCAGTTCTGAGGAGAAGGACCTGGGGTCCTGGTAGATAGTAAATTATCCATGAGCCAGCAATGTGCCCTTGTCGCCAGGAAGGCCAATGGCATCCTGGGCTGCATAGGGAAGAGTGCGGTCCGTAGGTCGAGGGAGGTCATTCTCCCCCTCTACTCGGCACTGGTGAGGCCACAACCGGAATACTGTGTCCAGTTCTGGGCTCCCCAGCTCAAGCGGGACAGGGAACTACTGGAGAGAGTCCAGCGTAGGGCAACAAAGGTGACTGGGGGATTGGAGCACCTCCCTTATGAGGAAAGGCTGAGAGAGCTGGGACTCTTTAGCCTGGAGAAGAGAAGGCTGAGGGGAGACCTTATTCTTGCTTCTAAGTATCTAAAGGGTGGGTTGAAGGAGAATGGAGGCAGACTCTTTTCAGTGGTTCCCAATGACAGGATGAGGGGGAACAGGCACCAGTTGGAACATAGGAAGTTCCATTCAAACCTAAGAAAAAACTTCCTTACGGTTCGGGTGACAGAGCACTGGAACAGGCTGCCCAGGGAGGTTGTGGAGTCCCCTTCTCTGGAGATTTTCAAGACCCGCCTGGATGCAGTCCGGAGTAATGTGCTCTAGGTATTCCTGCATCAGCAGGGGAGTTGGACTAGATGATCTCTAGAGGTCCCTTCCAACTCTGAAAATTCTGTGATTCCGTGAAAGGAAGTATAGTGTTTAAAATGTGTTTATGCTGATAAAATTGGTGCTCACTAGTCCCCTGAGGTTTAATTTGCAGCATCAGAGGGGTATGTGTACACTAAGCATCTGAGTTCTGTTCAGTTTTTTGTATGAAATAGTTTTCCCGTGCTGATGCATTTGCACTCAGATACAGCATTCAGCAGGGCATGTTACTGAAAGGGGCGGGGCTGGGGGGATGTCGAAACATGGCAAAATGACTAACTAAAAGCATGCATGACAGTGTAGTAAAGAAAAATGCATTAAACAAGCTCCTCCTACTTTTCTGCATTACATGTAGTAAAGCCCTTGTTCTTCTGTAGTATGACTGAATAAAATCTTCACACATGTTCAGATTGCCTTAAATTTGCTGTGCTTACAGAGAAGAGTTAGTAGAATTATGCCCCTTTTCCTGGGTCATTTGAACTAGGAATTTTTGAAAAACAGCATCCCAGTAAGTATACAGTAAAGTAACTTTTGCCATCATTGTTATATATCTTGAATTCAGATTTTTGCATTTGAATGGTCTTCTATCGTATTTTTCTGAGTGGTTTAGTTATTTGACACGTGCATTTTTGTGTGTTGTTTGGAGTTCTTTGAGAGAGATGATACTAGAAATATTATTGAAGGAAAGACTAAGTTCTCATTAGCACCTCTGCAAAATAATCTGCTACAGGTTACAGGACGTATGTAGAAAGACAGACTGCAAACCTGAACGGCTAGCTCATTTTCATATGAGGAGGTACATGCCTCCTGGTTGGCCACTTAAAATGGTTGAAAAGCAGATACTATAAATTTGAAATGCGATTGTAACTAATATCCAAGAATAGATGAAGGAATACTGCAATCTTTTGGTAACCTGTTTACTTGCTTTGAAGTAACTATATTTGTGTACTCAGAAACTGTGTTCAAAAGAAAAATCGCATTTGCAGAAATGAGAGGGAGGAGTAAGATACAGTAAAAGGATTAGGTCAAATTAAGTTTCTTGAGGTGCCAGCAGGGATCATCCTGCCATATCCCCTGTTCATGCTGCCGCCACTGCCCATGTACCAACACTTAGGTTCCTGTGGTTACCTGGTCATTGGATCAACTCTGACGGACCTGGAAACTAACCCTGTTAAAAATATGTATCTTTTCCAATGGGAGCAGTTTCTGGATTTAGCTTGGTGTTTACTTTGTTGAACAGATAAGTTTGTTTTTTTTTATTAACATAGTATTTTATTTAAGCATTTTAGGCAACTGTGGTCACTGCATTAAACATCCAGCTTTACAAAAGCAGTTATTAGTGTACCATCACACTAGTAGTTTGTTTCCACATTAAGTATTTTCAAGGAAGATTCCTAGATTAGAAACTGGTTTTTAAAATCAGCATAGTAAAATCTCCAAGTACATTGGCTATAAAACAGAATAATGCAGTGATACAGTTGGATGCATAATTAGATGCCTTGTTATCTCTGTTTGCAGTGGAAACACTTTGAGTCAGAAAGGATTTTACAGCACTGTGCTGTTGGATGCTTTTGTGCCTCTGAAAATGTGCCCTAGATGTATAGGCAAATGCATGCATTGCAGTAATAGGAAACAACAGTCAGGTAGTTCCTGAAAGTTTACAGCTTTTTACGTAATTCCCTGTTTCTAGGTTGGATCTGGGTTATCTCGTCTGGGAACAGCAGCAACTATCAAAGGTGAGATTTTTGGCTACTTAAAATTACCTTGCAGTAGCACTTCAGATCACTATTGCTTAGTATGTTGTTTCCAAATACTGTCTACCTTGTTCATCTTCAAAACTTTTTTGTGAGCTAAGTACAGCATTTACTAATTGGAAGAAATCTTCCTTGGAGTTGCAAATTGTGTGCCTTAAACACTAGGAGAGAATATCCTGGAATCTGTGCTCTGTTTTCCCTGTATCAACAGTTTTTTCTCTTGCTTATAAATGCAGAGCCAAGGGGTTGGTTTGAGTGGACTTTTCCCTACTGTTTTGAGTTCTGTGCAACCAGTCGCCCTTCTGGTATTGTATTTCAGTGACTTGATTATTTCCAGTTGCTTGGCATCTAGCCGAAGTATTGTCCAAGACAGCCCTTGTGAACTCTCCTGAGATGAAAAGATAAATCGTTTGTAATATGCAAAGTTTCTGTCTTGTAAATTTATTAGTCCAATAATAAGACAAATGAAAATGAGATGTGAATTTTTGTCACCTTCCTGATTCTTCCTGACCTTTTTTATCTTTACAAGTCTTTTGCTACAATCTACCCCTCATTTTTATTGGCAACCATGCAAAAATGAATCATCAAATAGATATATCTTTAAAAAAAACCCCAATCTTTATTTCCATTGGGTTCTGTGTAAGATACTTTCCCAGTTCTTCCTGGAAGATCTGTGTAGTTGAATGAAAACTTTCTTATACAAAATAAAAGAAAGAGTAGACAATACTTAATCTCTAAAAGATAATAGAAATCTTATGTTATTTGTAATTTTTGTTATATACCTTCAAATGAAGAAGTAAAAGCAACAGTCTTTCATGATAGGTGAGAAATCTGCACTGTATGTAGATGTATGTGTTAATACTTTGAGCACTAGTACTCTTCTTTCTTAAAATTCACAGGAGATACTGACACTGCCAAGACCTCTGATGATATCAGTTTGAGTCTTGGCCAGAGTTCTAGCCTATGTAAAGAAGGGAGTGAAGAACAAGGTAAAATTTCTTCTGCATATTAAACATGCTATTTTGTTACCAAAGACCCTTTACTTAATATGCTAAATAAATTCATGCAATTTGTTGATAGACTCTAAGAAAGGGTATCTTGAAGCTCTCTGTTTCCTTTCTTAATTACTCTAAGTTCCTGGGATGCATAGCTTGAATACTTTTAACTTTATTCTTTGGCTGTGCGTTTCTTGTTCTGGTATCTTCCAGCAGGTAATAAATATTTACTGTCTCCTTACTGCCAAAAGATAGCTAGCTTACATGTCTCTAGATGATCTCTCTCATACTGAAAGTGGCCTGGGATTCATGGACTTCATTGTAGACTAATTTGCTTTGCTTTCCACTACAGCCAAATGAATTTTTTTAAATCGGGCATGCATTTCAGTAAATAATCCTGTGCAGAGTTCTGTGTTTCTGGAGCTACAGACTGCTTCTAATATGCAAGCTATCAGAGTTTTGTAATTGTTTTTTCCTACTATGTAAGGAAACTGCTAGCTTGTATTCTTCAATTGTCCAATTTTGTTTCAGATCTCATTTTTCATTTAGCTTCACTGCCAGGAAAAAATCTGCTCAGAACAAATCAGAGCGTAAAACTGTAGGGAAATCTTCTGTTTGCTGATTTTAAAGTACCTGGTGATTAGCAAGAAGTTAATTCTGGGAATAATACAGTTCTTTTTGGCCGGTCTGATTTGACTGATTCAGTCATTACTGTGTGTTTCAGTGCAGAAAGTATGTTTAAAATAGAGGATTACAGGTGCCATGCTGTTGCAATAGGCAGCAGGGTTCTACCACTTTCAGCTGACTAGCTGAAGCCTCTTAAGTTATACATATGCAAATACACTCTACAAAAATTTAGCAATTGTAGTAACTTAACTTGGCATCCAGATCTTCTATTTTTAGTGACGGTACCAAAAAGGAAAGTAGCCTAACTTTCAATACTACCTGCAGGTGGACACTTTTACAGGAGATCACTTGTGATGGATAACAGAAACAATTGTTCTGACCAAGAGCTAACAGCAAATCCTTATGATTTGCTTTAACAGCACCAGTTCTAGAGGTAGTAAAACTCAGTAACCTCGTAGGGAGTTTTGTTATAGAACCAATAGACTTGTGCCACTGCCTGCATCCTTGCTAAGCATGAGCTAACTTGGTATCTGGTAGGAAAGGTGATTTTTGTTGTTTTTCTTGTGACTTCAAAGTTAATGGTATTTACTCTGTTTTCCTTAAAAATTTTAAAGTTTATGTGAAACGAACAGTTTGCTGCATGTAGGAAATGAAACAAAAGGCAGGGTACCCTTTTATAATTAAGAAATTGGGATACATAAAAACATTAAGTCTGAGACATATGAGCGATAGAGGAGGTTGGGGACTTGTCAGAATCATGTTATGCTTTATGAGCTGCTAAGATTAAGCTGGTGTTGATGGTTTCTTTTTTATTTTTAAAAAAAGTCTGTCAGGTTTGCCGAGATGCTAGGAAATCTTATAAACGGTAATATGATTCATAGTACTAGCAAGTGAATTTGTCAGTTCATTTGCTTTATCTCCTATAAAGAAGCAGTTGTAAAGCAGAGTGTATAACTTACATGAATATTTTTAAATATGTACTTAAACAGATTTGGCAACTGATCGGAAGCTTTTTCGTCTGGTGTCGAATGACTCGTTTGTCTCCATCCAACCTTCATTATCCTCTGGACAGGATTTGCCAAGGGACAACAGTGACAAAGTGTGCCTCTCGAACAACCAGCTTGTGGACCAGTCTAAAACCAGTGCATGTGACACAGAAGTAGCTTCACTTGTAACTCTGCATTCTCACTCCTATAGGAAGGATCATAGACCACGAGGTGTACCAAGGACTTCTAGCTCTGCTGTTGCTTTTCCAGATGCTTCACTAAATGACTTCCCTCTCTATCAACAAAGACGAGGACTAGATCCTGTCAGTGAGTTAGAAGCTTCCAAGCCTCCTTCTGGATCCAGAGAGTCCTTGGCTGAGAACTCTTGCATTTCAGGAGTTTTTCAATTAGATGACATTCTGAAAAGTAGCAGCCCTCAACCATTGGCTAAGAGTGGGAAGAGCAAATCCTTGAAAGCAGACAAAAGTGTGGACAGTTTGAGAAGCCTGAGTACTAGAAGCAGTGGTTCAACAGAAAGCTACTGCAGTGGGACTGATCGTGACACTAACAGTACCATCAGTAGCTATAAAAGTGAACATACTAGCTCAACACATATAGAAAGTGTGTTGTCAGAGCATGAGGAGGAGTCTCCTAGAGAAGAGAGAAAGGGTGGTAAGAAAAAGGACTGTGGTGTTGACTCAGAGGATGACAGTAGTTCTACTACTGACAAAAGGACTAGTAGCGAAAGGACTGCTGTGGAGGTGAGCACTAACAGTGGTGTTCAAGAGGTAAAGGGTTCTAATGCATCGGATGAGATGCACAGTCAGAAAGGTCTTGGTGCCTCTGCTTCAGAAGAGGCCAATAAGAACCCACATGCCAATGAATTGACTACGCAAGCTGACAGGCCACCTGGGAAGGCTGCTGAGCAAAGAGATGAGCAGAGTGAGAAACTAGCTGTGTTAGTAGATTCAAGAGCTTCTAAAGAAACAAGTGGAAAACAAAAAGAAGGAGATGTCCGACCAAAATCTTCTAGTTTAATACATCGAACAGCGTCTACCCACAAGTCCAGCCGGAGGAGGACAGGAAAAAAGCGGGCTAGTAGTTTTGATTCAAGTCGGCACAGGGAATATGTTTCCTTCCGAGGTGTATCTGGTACTAAACCTCATAGTGCTGTGTTTTGTCACGATGAGGACTCCAGTGATCAAAGTGACTTGAGCAGGACATCAAGTATGCAGTCAGCTCACCAGTTCAGCAGTGATAGCTCTTCCAGCACCACCTCCCATTCATGCCAGTCTCCTGAGGGAAAGTACAGTGCTCTAAAGACCAAATACATTTCTAAAGAACGTGGGGGCGCAGACCCTGAAAATGCTCACAAAACCCATGTAAGCTCTGAAGGAATTAGCAAAAAACGATCTACACGTCGGACTTCTAGCACAAACAGTGCCAAGAATCGTGCCAGAGTATTAAGCCTGGACAGTGGTACTGTAGCTTGTTTAAATGACCCAAATAGTTTAATGGCACCAGGTAACATAAAGCAGTTAACCACTTCAAAATCCGATTTGGAAGCCAAAGAAGGAGAGGTGCTAGATGAGCTATCTCTGTTGGGAAGGGCTTCACACTTAGAGTCAGTCACTCGTTCTAGGAATAGTTTACCAAGCCAGGCTACGTTTCCTGAAGGGGAAGAGCAAGAATCAGCAAGTGGAGGTAAGTAAATGACCTACTAGAAGTACCTTGCTGTATTTTGTTAACGAGTCTGGTATCTATGACTTAAATTACAACTATACTTAGGTGTCTTCCTGTTTCTTTGTTCTTGCCTAGTAAAACTGACAAAGCATTTCCTTCATAATCTCTTGGAAGATCTACAGAAATGGGAGTTGAATTCAAACAAATGTTATGAAGTCTATAGGTAGATTTGTTACGGGTTTGTAACTGGCAGTCTTTGCTAACCAGAGCTGTATCTTAAAATTATGTGTGAACAAATCAGACCTGCTCTACTGTATTACTCAAACTTTGAATTACGTGTACTATTTTAAAAATTAACAATAAAAGAGAGACTATTTTGTTTGAAAGATTGTGCAGTTTAGAAAATTGGGAACATGGAAGTAATTCTTTGAAATTACTGCTGCCTCTTAGATGAACTCCCTGGCATGGCTTGAGGTGGTATCAAAAAACCCCAAACCCCAAAACCCTTACCATGCTGCCTTGAATTCTGTACTCTTATGATGGTCTGGTTACTAGGCTGAATTCTCCTAGGGATTTGATTTTGCTTAGCCTTGCCATTGTTGGCTGGACAGTGTTGTTTACTTTGGGTTGGGTGTTTTTTTTTTGTCCTCGTTATGAGAACACAACCTTCCTGTGCTGGAGAGAGGAATGTAGCTTCCTCTTACTTTCTATAACTATTGCTTTGCTTGGTGTAATGTGAGTAGTAAGCTTACCTGTAGTAGCTGATATTAACAGAGATTAATAGGGGCATTTTAAAAAAGATTTGGAGCTCTTAATAGTTTCTTGATTATCACTTCTCATGATGTTTCACTGTCTTTTCTTGGTTAGCCATATTGACTGCCTTAACTGGAAGGCTTTTTGTGCCATGGAAGATAAGTGGGCTTAAAATATATTTTCAGAGCAGCATGGGATTGCTAATTACCTCAGTCTGACTTCTAGGATTGTTTGAGGGGAATACCTACCAGATAATCTGGTTAGCTAAGCACACAAATGCTTCATAAACTTGTATTTTAGATCAAGACATACATATTTTTAAGAAGTTGTAGCAAATTTAGTGTCCTTGTTATTTAGACTGCCTAAGCAAAGTATAGTGACTCTTCCATCTTAAAAGGGAGAGACTTCCAACTCGCAGTGAGATGAGATATGACTGGCAGTTTTTTGTTTTGTTTTGTTTTTTTCCCCTGACACTGACATAAGAGCAAACTCTAAAATATCAGTACAATTAATTTTTGGGCGGGGGAAAGTGTGCTACACTGAATTTCAGCTGTGTATTGATTACTGATCAAATTTGACTGGTTTACAATTAGCTCAGACCTATTTAGATGCCTTCACTTAAAAATAAATAAATAAAATAAAAAATCTGCATATATTGGTCCTTTCTGTCTTTCTGTTTTTCCCAGTAAGAGAGTTCTGCAGTAGCTTTAATGAAAGAGTCCAGGTTGCTCTTTAGTACTAATTCTTCAACCTAAACGCTTAACAAACATTTTATTATGCCTTGTTAAAGTGACAGCTCTTTTTTTTGTCTACTGAGAGTAATTTGACTAATAAAAGGTCTGCTTTATGTATTTACCATTTTGACTCTATGCTCTCCTTGACACAAGATTTAATTTCATTTTGGTTTGTGTTACTACAGCTTAAAACTGTTCAGGTTCTCTCCTTATGTGCAAAGGAGGATTAATATGCCTTACCTTACAGAACATGTCAGACTATATGCACTCACTAGTTGTCAGTAGTCTGAAAGAATCAGTGCATGACTGATCGCTGTATATTGCCAAATATTTTGATTGCTCTTTTAAAGAGCGAAATGTTGGGAAGACCAACCCTAACACATTTAAAGGCAATCTTAAAGATACAAATTTCTAGCAGCTTAAAGCAGGGAAGTCTTGCTGTCATTCTTGCTGGACTATTCTTTTCAGTGTTCCCTTTAAACTTTGTGTAAATAATGGTCATTTTGAAGTTGTTAGTATTTTTAATAAATGATGAGCACCCAAGTATTAATTGCCCATGGGTTTCAGGCTGACTTTAAGAAGCAGTCTGGATTCAAGTTCTCCAGATGTGATGACATCATATGATTAATAACACTTGCTGTATCTTATGTTTCTTATTACCGATAGAATAGGAAATATTTCCTTTATAATTGTAAGACATTAATGGCATTCTCCTTTTTTTGAAAGCAGAACAAAAATATGACTTACTTTTCTTTAGCATTACTTAAATATTTATGCAGCCATGTCTAGTGTCAAGTGAGTAATTACTTTGAATTTATCTGTTCGTGATCAATCTGAATAATTCCTTTGTGTTGTCCTTTGTTCCTACTGTTTTTTCTTTTGTGTGTTTTTTGGTTTGTTTTCCCAAATTTATAGCTAGTGTTACAAGTTTTGCAACAGATGTATCTTTAATTGTGGCTTTCTTCTTTGGGCTTACCTGTGACTAATAGTGATCAGAGAAAACATTTTAACTTTTTAGAATCTGAGTTGCTTTATATTCAGTATTTCCCACTATTGAGTTGTCTCACCACGACATCACCTTTTGAGAGTGTTTTTAAAGACATACATGTGTAATATCAATATACATCATACGTGTGTATGTGTATAGAAATTATTTGAGAAAATTAAGAAGCTATTTTATTTACATGTAGCAGATGAATTACAGAATAAACTTGGTTCAGATTTTCATCAGATCAGAGAATATTGGTTGGATGGGACTTTTAGAAGTTGTCTGGTCCAACCTCCTGCTGAAGGGATTATTTTATATAAATATTTTTAAAATTTCGGTGATTGTTCATGATAACTTTCTGAAACAAATAATTAACAGATTCGTGCTGGATAACCAAAAGACTGATACTAATACCACCTCCTTTTATTTATTCAGCAGCTTTCTGTCCCTATTTTTCAAATATGACTTAAGTTATACCTTCATTTTATCTTTAAGTCTTTAGGGAGTACACTAAAAAGTACATTCTTACTTGTTTGTGTAACTGCTAAAGTGTGTTTCATAATGGATATGGCCTGTAGTAATCTTTTACTAAACAGGATGCTATACAAACTTGTACATCTTATACTTCAGCAGATACAACTTAGCAGTTTCGTTTCTATCTTACTATGCCAGGAAGTGGTGAATGACTCAGTTTTTACAAGATAATCTGTGCATTTGAATAGAAATTGCAGTTCATGAAAATGCAGACAAACAGCATTTGAAAATTCTGTAATTAAATACATGTGGTTGATGTATAAAAAAAAAAAAAAGGAAGATGTCTTACAATAGGTGTTAACCTTGTTTAACTACTCAACGTCTAAAATTAGCTAGTGACTTGATGGATTATGGGTTAGATGAAGTTGTTTAGATGTCTAAAAGTTTGCCTAGATGTCTAGTGGTATTTCCAAAATACCACCTTGATGCTCTCCTATGCCTGGTTTTTGTCAGTTGTGTGCTATTTCTGGATTGCTGTCTGTAAAGATTTAAAGAACCAACATAATGCTGTATATGACACAGTGATGTTTTGTAAAACTTGAGCTGACCTGAAAAGTCAAGTGTTCTCTCCCAGTTCTGTATTAACTGTAAAAGATACACCCTTTAAGCTGCTACTCTCTTCTACAGCTTGTTGTAATTTAAGATTTATTTACTTTAAGTTCTTAGTTACATACTCTTTTGTAAATAAAACTGCATGTAATGTAATGCATTTTTCCTTCTGTGCATTGCATCGTGATGTTGAAGTAACAGCTCATACTGTTCTTTTGTGTTTTGTGGCCTGCAGTACATCTCTACAGGCAGGTAAAATAGGGTTATGTGAGCTTGGATCAGAAACTTGTGTTTCATATGGCACATGGAAAGCTGTTCATCTTTTCAGTCTGCGTGTATTCATACGTATATGCTTAGCGTATCTGCCTGTAATCATTAGACAGTATCCTCTCCAAAGTTAAAAGTACAATTCAATTCTCTGTTTGTGCAGCCAATCGTCATGTCAGCTGCTACCAGTATATCACTTTTTGCCTACTATGCTCGTATTGCATGTGGTCTACAGTTATTACTTGTTTTGCCTGTGTTGTACAGCTGTTCCATGTTTCTGATGGCTTTAGTTTGATACGTTTTCTGCAGATGGAATTCATACAGTTACAGAAGATGGGGCTTCTGGTCTGTTTTCTGGGAGTCTTTCAGTTCACATTCAAACTGCTAAACCAAAGAGTTTTGCATGAGAAATCAAACTCGTTCGGAGTTTAGAAATGGTAGAAACTGAGAAATGCGTAAAACTATTGTAATCTGATTGTGTGTATGTTAGCTAACTATCCATATGTTCAGCAGGACCCCACCTGTAGCTGGATCAGATAAAGCAGATTAACCAGTAGAAAGGGCTTTCTTCTATATGATGTTCTTTATTGGAACCAAAAAACTGTATTCCATTACTTGATTTTTAGATTTCAACTAGCAGTGTCATAATGTACACAGCATTTTGGTTCAAGAATGACAGAGAAATTTTAACGTTAGCTCTTCCCAATATCTGACTTTGAAAGCGTAATGATGTTCTGTCACAGCTTTTGTGTGTAAAGGTTGAGTTCACAGAATTACCTCTGAATTTGAATATTGTGGCATCTCTGTAGAGCTGAGATGTTGCCATTAAACACTTAAAGACGCAGGCAGTATTAGGAGTGATGTGTGAGACTGAAATGGAACTCTGCAGTTTTGGGACTTAACAATGAAATAACACTTGGCATGAATCTTGCATCTACTAATTGTTAATCACTACCTACTGAAGCAAAATGTAGTTTTCGTAAGTTGTGTGGGGACTCTGTCCTGCCTGTTTTGTCCCCTTTCTGGTATTTATGGCTAATACAGGGGCTTTCATTAGATGGCTTATGACCAAAATAACTACCATCTTCCTGATACTTTGTGGTTCCATAAAGGTGATGATGGGGAACAAACAAACAAAAACCTCAGGTTTTGTTCAACTCACAGCAGTGGCTGTTGAGAGCCAGGAATGTGTGTAATTGCTTGGCAAAAGCCAAGAGTACTACTGGTAAGAGACTTCCTGTCACTCGGTAGAAACATGTTTGTTTAGTGTGTCATCTTCAGAGTAGTCGATACTCTACCTAAAGTTCTTCAGGGCTGCATAAGGGAAATTCAGGATACTTGATGGAAAATGCATGGCACACCATTACAGCATATACCAAAAGTTAAAAATGAAGCAAAATACACTTCATATAATTTTTTGTTTGTTTGTTTTAACACTCCCTGGGAGTGTTATTTATAGAATTTTACCCCGATTAAATTTTTTCAAGCCTCCAAAAGAAAGCAGAAGTAGCATGTCTTTTCAAATCCTGTGCTTTGCTGTGCGATTGAGTTGTTTAAGATTGGTAGTGTTTGTGCAACTACTTCTCGCAATAATTTTTACTTTATTTGGAAAGAATGATTCAATTTTGTTGACAAGTAGGATGTGGTGTTCGGAAATTTGCCAAGTATTCATCTCAAACAGGAGTTGAATGAGAGTTTTTGATACTTGGTATAAACAAAGCAGCATCTACTAAGTTAAGTTTAAAAGCCACTTTTTCCACGCTGCTTTGTAGATGTACCTGGATTTATTGTTACACATACAGCCGAGAACAGTTCTGAGAGCTCCCTGAGCTGTAATGGAAGTGCTCGTATTGCTGCCAAAGGTTGCTATGAGATGTAATTCCAGGATGTATCGAAGTTGGCTACTAATTAACATTTGGTGTTATGGTTGATAGAAGCAAACATGACTTTCTGTGTGTGATATACTAATACAGAACACTACTTATGCTGGAAAGCTGCGTGTTCTAACGATTTAAAGCATCTTTTCCTTAAGGTGAAGAAATCCAAATACAAAGTCAGAATTAAGTTTTGTAAAGATTGATGTAGATTATGAACATTTATCTGCTGTGTGAACATACTACTAGGTATTGATACCCAAATCCCTGCATATAGGGACCATATGGGGCAGGGGATGAGATTAGGTCGTAGCTTTAGCTCTTTGACCCCAAGTCCATCAACATCATAGTCAAGAAGTCTGTGTTAGTAACACTTAATGTTTCTAAAAGTGAAATAACTCAAGTGGGAAATAGAGTGAAGTAGAATAACTGAGACTCCTAGTTTTATCTTTGGTATTAGCATAGAAATTTGTCTGTCAAGCTGGTCTGTAAAAATGTTTCGTTTGGAATTCAAAACAGATGGTTTCATTGTCCTGGTTATTCCTTGCTTGACACTGTTTTGCTTTTCAGATTGTTGTAGTGACTGGTTTGACGTAATTGTAAATATTCCTCCGACCTTGTCTCAAACTTATTTTTAATACGTTCAACCACAGTACTGAAGTCTTGAGCTTTACTTCCCTTGTTTCTCTTTCAATTGTCTTTTTTTTTTTTTTATGACAAGCTTTCCTTGTGGTGTTTTCCTCTGCCCTATTTACTAGCAAAAGTTTATATCTTAAGGGAAGTCCCTTTGTTCTTCATTGTTTTTCTTTTGCTGCCCACATCTCCATTCTTCAGAAAATGGCATTTATGATATTTTTCATTAGATGTCCACAGTAAGTTATAACACTATAAGCCAATATTTTGATTTTTCATCAGAGAAGTATAAGAAATCCATGCAATTGTAGGTCTTGTAATGGTGCATAATCCACGGTGATTAATAACCGTATACTGAAGATATGGACTGAACAGACTCCTTTACACTTTGCTACCTTACAAGTACGGTTTTCAAAATAGTGTTAGGGCACATGAGAATAAACTACAGTGTTAACCAATTAACAGGTTTGAGAAGTATGGCTTTTCTCAGGTTTTCAACACAAATGACATACAGATGCTCAATACAGAAGAGCAAAATTTCAGCTATTTGGTTTGGCAAAGTATGTTCAGTATTAGAAGACAAGTTTCATTGCTTATGTGAATGCATGAGCCGTAAATTATTCATTTCAACTCTCACTGAGAATGTGTAGGGTTGGTCATTACAAGTGGTTGAAATAGATCACAATTTCCCATTTGATAGGGAAAAGAAATGGTATGAAGAAATTAAAGAAATGGTATGTCCAAATATCACTTGGGTTCCATGCACACGTTTAACCATGCTTAACCTGACTAATGTTCAAAACCATCTAGATTTAAAGTGATTTTTTTTTTTTTTCCCTTTCCTGAAAAGAGTGAGGGACACTGTTTCTGTTGTATGTGGGTATTTTGTTTTCTTTCCAGTCAGACTGAGGTTTGCAGTTCTTATCCTGAGAACTCTGTGGTATACCACACGGATACTTTACCTCTGTCTTACGACCATACCATATCTTTCCAGGAATCTTCTTGGGAAGAATTTATCTGTATTTCAGAATTTATCTGAGGCGCTGGGTTTAGCCTTTTTGCCTAGCAAAAATGAAATGGGACTTTTTGATGCAATAAAATTTGGAAATTCTGCTTTTTCATCTCATGCTTCTTCAGTTTCCATCTTCTAAGTTTGGGTTAGAAGCAATGATACAGACATGCAGGGTGATGTCGTAAATGCTTTGGCTCGTGTATGCAAATGTTCCTGTTCGGGGGTAGGAATTTGCATTTTATGTTTCTTAAAGCTAGTTGTATTGTACGATTGTATAGTTGTAGTGTAAAATTTTGAGTCTTCAGTTCTGTTTAAAACTTTGAGAAACTACAGAGGTTTACATCAAAAACACTTGTGTAGTATAGAAAGAGAAATTTTGGAAAGGCAGAACCTGCAGGCAAGATAGTTCAGCCTACGGTCAGATATTCCTAGCTGTTAAAGGGACGCGAGTTATTTGTTATTCTAGAATTTTCTCTACAATAAATTGTAGTCCTTTTACTGGGAAAGTATCATTGCAAATATGTGATGATGAAATTACATCCTCATGACTTTCTATGGATGTAACTGCTAATTTGGCTTTTTTCCAATCAGAAGTGTAATGAAAGAAAAGTATGAATTCCAATGAATATGTGTTCATATGCAGAATTTTATTAACAATTACAAAAGTCGAATTATTTCCTCTTTGAAATTAGGTGTATTATAGTTGGGAGCAAGTGTGCCAGGGTTAAGTTTGCTACAAAGTCGTCATTAGGTCTCCACCTCTTAGTTTATTGATGTCTGGGATATAGGTTTGTGTTTCTAACTTGTGCACTTTGAACTTCAGGCCTGAGTTTTCTGTTCTTAAGAACAGATAATGTTGGGGGCTCAAATTCATATGACAACATGCAGAAGAAATTTATACTTAAATTTCTTGACATTAGTGAGGTGTAGTGTTTCAACATGAAAGTTTAGAATAAAAGAGAAAAATGGAACAGACTTCAACAGCAAACACACTGTAAGCTGAAAGGTTTGTCTTCCTTTACTGATTTATTTAAGCAGGAGGTGTAAACGTATAACCTATGTTATCTCTTCTTATTACATCTAGATTTTGTACATGAGTGTAGGTGTTGGATATTACTTTTCTGGATTCTAGAGTAAGTGGTTGTAAGTAGCAGCATTGGGGAAATATGAGTGATGGCCTAAAGATGTGAGTGGATTTTTTGTTTGTTTTGTTTTTTTTTTTTAAAAGCTATCCTACAGGGATACTTTTATTTGTTTAGTTTTGTTTGTAAGCATTGTAACACTGTGTTATTTTGTAAATACTAAAGGAAGCTTATTTATGTTAAAACTATTTCCCTCATGATTAAACTGCTCCCAGAGCATGATAGATGATAATTTAGGAGCTTTATCTTACATCCTACTGGTGAACTCATGAGCAGCTGTACTGCTTCTCATTAAAGACAAGTAGAAACACAAATAATATGTATTAACATAAGTAGCTTTCCATATTGGTATATATTTTTGATCCTGTGTGTTCTCTAAAATGAGGGTTTTTAAAACAACCAACAAAACAACCAAAACCAAACTTTGCTCGGTTTGGCTTTCCACACTTCAAACAGTAATCCTTTCTGCTCGACTAGCTCTTTTTACTTTCTTAGTCATGGTTTCAACATGCAGTTTCTTGAGATGTTGCATAATGTTAGCAGACTCGGAGCTTGTTGGGCTGAAAAGCTCTGCAGTCTTTTTAAAAGAACTTACAGGCTTGCTTAGTGATCCTGAACGTCACCACCCACATTCAGGAAGAGTGTGTATAGAAGATGTGCGTTGAACAAAAGTTTCAAGATAAATCAAAAATCCCTTGGTAGATTAGGTAGAAAGCTACACCAAAATCTACTTTGATTTTGAGATGTTAAAGTGAAATACTAAAAGGTTAGCAAATGCCAGAACTACTTGCCTGTGCAGGTTTGAATTTAATCCCCCAGTACCTCTGAATTTTGATTTTTATTTTTTTAATATCTTCAAACATGTTTATATCTCTCTTCCTCACAGGGCACTGCCTCAGTCAGTGCTTGAGGTAGACTTGCTTTAGTGACAAATTGGAGCTGTATAGGAAGGACCTTTAGTGTTTCTATAACCTGAGCTTCAGTTATTGCAGAAGTTGATGTTTACCGAAAAAAGAATATGAAAAGAAAAGCAGATGTTGTCAGTGTTAAGTATGCTGCCTTGAAGAATTGCACTTGAATGCTGCTTTTGCTAAGTAGTTGCAAATGGTAATTAAGATATAATGCTGATGTTTACTATCTTAATGGTAATTAAGATGTTTACATTTCAGTTAAGACTAGTCACTGTTCTTTATTTCGTGGTGCTTAACTATAACCTGATTAGCAGAAATGTGTGGAATTGCTTTTGCATCTGAAGTCAGTGGAAGCTGTGTTGTGAATATATAAGTTTTTATATGCTGATGTATACACTGGCAAAAATTGAGGTTTACCAATTGCCACTCAAAATTAGTGGGCAGTTTTGACCTCTTGTGTGTTAACTTAATCCACCAGAAAAAAGTCAGGATTCATACTATCTTGTTTAGTTTTTCACTTTTCCGGTACTTCATGTGTGAGAGCTATAAAGAAATCCTTGAAGAAATTAGGCTGTGTATTAAAACAAAACATGAAGGTGTGTATTAAGCCACAAGAGAAATGTATTGAATTCTTGTTGAAATAGACTGAAAAGGAAGTATCATCTATTCATGCTTAGAATAACAAAAACAGTTGTGGAGGAGGGAGGAGAAAGTGAGCAGTCCCACAGTTTTCATTGCACTACAGGAAGGGACTGAATTAAGGATGTCCTTTTCTTTTGATGTTTTGGTAATGAAATGCTTGTAACTTTAATGTTGGTCTTAAAGTAATCTCTTAATGTAGCTTCTTGGCTTTTAAAGCAAATTACAGACTTAATTTTCATATACAGTATTCACTTGATAACCTGCGGTTCATGGGTGGAATTAGACTCTTGTTCCATGCAGTCTTTATTGCTTGAGCTGTGGCGGTAATACATGGAGGTAATAGGTTGCTATTCCCTGTAGACCAGCGTTAGATTCTTTGCTGCTAAGTTTTGAAAGCTTAATGATAGGAATGTTATAACTTCAAATGTGTGTAAGTGAACATGGACTACTCTGCCTGTGATCTTTCTGCCATAAGAAAGCATTACTCCCTTAATGTTTTTTCTTTTTTTATTTTGGCTTGAGACAATCCTTGGTTTTCTCACTCTAACAGGCTTCTTGGCTACCAAGTTGTGACTTCCACTTCAAGATTGTGATTCTCTTGCACTGACTTCATGTCAAGCTTTGTGTTTTTTCTCCTCCTTCACTTGCCTGCCAAAACCTATCTTCTCTATGACCTATTCATTTGAGCTCTCTAGTGCTCTGCATTCAAATTAGTTAGTAGCTTCCTTGGTTCAGGAGGAAGACTCTGACATTGTAGACGCATCGTGAAGCAGTCCAAATCTAAAGTTGTTTAGACTGTGAAGTTTAGGGAACGCAGGTGGATTTTGGAGGGTAATCTGTGAAAAAAAATCTTAAGACTCCCTTGAGTACATACAAACTGTTTTTTACAGTGTTGCTTTGTAAGTGGAACAAGCTTTTCTGTTTGTTTTGTTTTTATTTGGGGTGTTGAAATAACAAACTCACCAATCCTTACAAAGAAGTTGTTCTCTCACTTAATCTCAACCCCCTTCTCCTCCAAATCATAGTGTAACTAGTCTAAAATGAGCAGTATGTATCCCTTGGTGCTTATGAGGAAAAACAAAAAAGCAAATCTCTTTTGTCCCCTGAGGAGGTGTGATGAGGTTAACCTCAACCCTACCTGTTTGGCAGAGGTTATAAAATGGAGAAGAGAATACTATGATGAGGAGTGGCAGGCAACCTTCCTAGGTTGTCCTTTAGGCTTCTCCTTTGATTATCTATTAAATGAGGTAAAGGATGAGATCAGTTTTGTCTCTTCCTGCCCTGTGCAAATGGAAGAGATTTGGGATATCCAATTTTTTTTGCAACCTGGCTATTTGGATCTGGGGGTAAAAAAAAAAAAAAGTAAGCTCTGTATTCAAGGACAGTCACACTCCACCCCTCAAACACCCAATCACCCACATTTTTACTAATAACTGTGTGTTGTGATCCTGTCTTGAGGCAGGTTATTTGAACAGTCACTGCATAAGCTACTTCTGTTGTTGCAAGTCAAGTTCATTAACTTGGGGAGGGTCAGGGGGAAGAAAGGAGTCTTAAGTTACTGTGTACGTAACTAGGATGGGTTCTTATTTGACCTAAAGTCTGTCTTGATGCAGCAGCACAAGCCAGCGAGGAGACTGTCACATTTCGTCGTGAACGCAGCACATTTAGGCGTCAGGCAGTACGACGCCGGCACAATGCAGGGAGTAACCCTACCCCTCCTACATTGCTCATCGGATCACCCCTCAGGTAGGGTATCTAAATGTTCCACCATATTTAGCATGCATGTAGCAGACCACTTCTCCCTACACCCACCAGTGTTGCCAGAAAAGCACTTTTTTACTTCCTTCCCCACCATAACCTCCTTGAGCTGTCACTGCATGTCACTGTGGGCTTGTTGATTTGTGCATGTATATGTGGCACTATTTTCAAAATTATCAGGATAGGCAGTCTCTAACATGTTACAGCTGATTTCAGATTGCTAACAAAATGAACTAATGCTAACAAACTTAGACTTGGTGTTTTTTATCAAAAAACTTTAGAAACTTAATTTCAAGCAATGAACAGAACTCAAGAAAATGCTATTTATCACTCCTCATTTTGGTTTTCTTTCCTTTAAGAAAGTAAGCATTAGGTACTAGTACTGTAACCACTTTTCACGTCTTTAGATAGTGCGAGATAAGCATAATAACAAAATGGAATAAAGAGCTAAATCATACATGCGAAGGTTCCAAATCTAAAATACAGGTAAACCGTTGTATGAGCATCCTGTAGCTTTTTCCAGCAAAAGAGAAATAATGAAGTAATAGCGATACCTTTGTTATAGAATGCACAGTATTGCTCAATATTAAATGCAATTATGTGGCACTTTGCTTGCCTTGGCAATGTTTAAAATGAACTACATACATGTATCCCAGGAGTCCCCAGCCCTCACTGGCCCATTTGTTAACAATACTGAGCCTAGTGATAAGTTACATACAGCAACTCTGTCTGGTCTGTCAGCTTGAACAGTAGAAACAGCAGCCACAGTAAGTTTTTAAACTTGGTTTTTAAATATTTCAACCCTGTGGTTGCCTACGGTGTTGGACAATCTGACGAGCAGAACATTGCCTGTAGATGAAGGAACACTCACCCATACATATCAAAGCAATTCTTCCTCCATCTATATGATAAATATGCAGGAATAATTGTTTATGTTGTGTATTCTTGATGATCTTCCTTTATATGCTAAGCTATCTTTTAATAATAGGAGCAGTCTGCTTTTGTGTTTCAGGAATACTCGTGTAATTTTTTTAACTGGAAAAAGCTATAGAAACTGAGCAAATAAAAAGAAAATACTTTACAGTAGAGGATGGGGGAGGAATCATGCCATCTATGTGGCACCACTGAAATAATCAAGGACTTAAGTTTCTAAATTTTCCTTAGGGAGGAGGATTGCAAGAATGGTACCTAAAATCTAAGAAACAAAGGATTGACTTCTGCCACATCAAGGATTGAACCTAGTTAGATGTGTTTTTACTGGCTAGTGCAGTATGTAGCAGTAATCATATTTCAGGTAATTTTATGTTAAGCTTCTGGTCTTGCTGAACGTAGCTTGTTCAACTTTAAGTTAGTGATTTACTTCATAGTGAGGGATGCTAAAACTTTGCATTCTCTTAAATCACTTCTGCTCTATTCTCCATTGCATTAACTTGCTTCTGATATGGTTTTTGTGTGGGTGGGGTTTTTTGGGTTTTTTTGTTTTGTTTTTGGGGGTTTTTTGTTTTTTTTTTTGTTTTAAGAGGAGGGTGGTATAGTTTTGTGTTGCCTCATAAGAGGCTGTGCAGACTAATCAGAGCTCCTTAACTGGATAAGCCAGAAAACAGTGAGTTTTCTTTCTATTAGATGCGTACAAGGTAGGGCAAATAGAGGACTGTATCTTAAACTGAGGCTGACAGCTGCCTCATTTTCACATGCTAGTGCAGCCATTAAGGTTCCCATGGCTTAAGCTGGACTTCAGTGAGAGATCATGAGAAAACTGAAGTTGGTCGTGGAAGTAACCTTTTATCAGGCAAGATATTCAAGGGTGAAAAAGCAGAACAAATATTCTAGCCTTGTATTTCCTCTCTGCACCTTCCAGTTATCTAAATTTGCACTTTTCTAAATAATACCAAAAAAACACAACTCTGTACTCTCTCTGACATAATGACACACATTATCAAAAATACCTGTATTATAAGCGTGTGTTAAGAATTGAATACTTACTGAGGTTACTTTGCTCAAAGCATTGTTTGTGATGCTAAATGACTGTCCCTTGGATTGGAGTTAAATTGCCTTAGTCCAACCAAACACCAAAGTGCTTTCAGATTTGTTTGACATAAATTCCATTTGAACTAACAACTGTAGAATGTATCTGCAAAATTGTATTTATTACTGTTATGATTTCTAGATAATGGTCTGAAAAAAACCGTTAATTTATATGAGTAGCTTCATTTTAGTGTAAATTCTGTGTTGCTGGAAGAAGCTGCCCCCAAGAAAGATTTAAAAATAAAAACTAAAAACTGTGCATAATGAAGAAATGTGAAGACATACAGATGTTTTTAGCCAGTTACCACCAAGATCCTTTCAGAAGATCACTGCAACTGTACTGGCATTAACTGTGTCTGCTAGTGGTGAGATGCCTTGATCTGGTTCCTGATATTGCTAATCCATATGACTTCAGGTGTTAAACTTCTAACAGTATTAGATTTACTAATCTTTAGTTGCCCTCATGTTACTTCTTTTTTACTGTTGCCAGCAAAACTTTACTCTCCTAATCTTCTAACTCTTGCATAAAATTGGATGTTGTGGGGATGTTCCCTTAGAACTTGTTGAGTTCCACCTGATTTTATTTTTTTGAATTTCCTATCCATTATTACAATTACTTTTCACTTCCTCTGTGGAGTATCTAGTAAAAGAGACAATGGCATTATAGATGTATGTGCTTGGTAATGATAGGTACTTAAGTAAAATGTGGTCTAATAAATTCTGCTGGTTTGATGCTAAATTTGACACAAGAGTAGTTTGCCTGGTAACTTCAAAACAAAACAAAAAAATGAACCCCACAACAAAACAACCAACCACCCCTGCTTTAGTCCTGCCTAAATGTCAACAGTGTTTTGGACGCTTTAAACATAAGTATGCATTGGCATCCTATGTACTCAATGGTGTATGCATGTGTGTCTGGTATGAGAACATAAGTGTCTGAAGCAGATTTTTATTTTTATAAATATTAATTAGGCAGAGAATAAATGTACATCTTGCATATCTGTTCAATCTGTTAATGCCAATGTTGAGTTGGTGACAGATACGGATAACCACTGAAAGGGCAACTTTGTATATACCTTTTGATACATAACTACTATTTAAGGGAAGGCAGTATTGTTTAGCATTGTTTTGGTGTTGCTGATAATACTTCAGGGAGATAATGAAGGCTGGTACATCTGTGAGCCTCCTTAGGGCTTTTGTTGCCACGTAGCTTACTGAGAGCCATGTCTGTAGCAGCAAAACACTGAATTTAAAGTTCAGATTCAAATATGTTAGAATACGATAATGATGAGTTGCGATTTTTTTTTTTATCTCATGAGCTGTATGCATGTCTGCTTTATTTTGCATGAGCTTTTCTTAACACCTGTTCTTATATCCATATTTTGTTTTCTAGTGGTGCTGTAACAAAAGAACTGAAAAGTAGATGTTGTAGAAAATATTGTTAAAAGCAAGTACTTCAGATATAACCCCTTGATTCTTAGTAAGATCTTGCTTTTTCAGTTGCTTAACTTGCCAACTGTAGCATCACACTGTAAACAGTGAAATGTGGAAAACAACAGTTGATAGAGAACATTTTTTCAAGAGTGTTTAAGATATTTTCTGCAGTCTTTAAAATATAAATTATTTTATCTGTCTAAAAAAATAATTTCCTAATTCGATCATGTTCCACGGCTAATGACTGTGACATGTAACTTCTTTAAATGCACAAAATGAAGGCTAATAAAAACACTGACCTTGTAAACTAGATGTGATATACAAGTGTAAATGTCACGTATTCTGGCACTTTGCCATGTTTAATATTAAACAAGCTGTTAAAAAAATCTAACTTTGTTAAATAGCTTTATAAAATAGTTTTGTGAGGAGAAGGTTGTGAAGAGGAGAACTAACATTTTCAAGCATTGTCGACTCATGGCTGTAAACTTACAAATTTCTCTGAAGCCCAGGTTCTTTTAAAACCTGTTTTTTGGTGCAGGTATGTGTCTAGGTATTGAAGAATTTTTTTGCAGTAGTAGTACTGAGTAATAAAGTTTTTGCTGTACTGTCTAAGTAACTTCAAAATAGACTTAAACTTTTAGCAAGTAGTAATTTGTTATAAGCATTCTTAATATGTTCAAAAAAACTCTGAATCCAAAGGTTTAACTACAGTTACCTACAAGGTCTGTGGCAGTGTGTGGCTATTAACAAAGCTTAAAGACATTTTGTAGTTAGAGTGCAGATTAATAGGAAGAAAGGTGATGTTATTGTGACCCAAAAAACCCCGAACAGCCAACTAAAGAGTTGATCAAGTCATACCTTGATGACCAAAAAGGACCCTAAGTATCATGAGAAGACTGGAGTAGTCACTACTGTATGTAGGTGATACCTCAGGTTAGTCTACAGTTAGTCTTAAGTACCAGTAATTTGCTTTTGCAGCCGTAAATTAAGACTTAGAAGAATATACTTGAGGGTGAGTTGGGGAGGTGTTAGAAAGCAATACTGCTTCAAAGGAGTAGGACAGGAACTGTATCTCTAGGTTACTGACGTAACTAGTGTCCAAATACTCTGTTATATGGAACTCATGGGTTATCTTAACCCTAGAAAGTGGCTTCTTAATGCTATACTCTTTTTAAGTTTTCCTCTTTAAACTAAAAAGTCTTGTTTTGCTTCACGTCTAGCTATTTTTTCTCTTCTTCCTGGTAACGTGTCCCCAATCCGTGTTTTCTCGTAGCCTTCAAGATGGTCAGCAAGGCCAGCAGCCCTCCTCCCAGGTCAGAGTGCAGTCCCGCCCCCCTTCCCAGGCCGCTGTGCTGGGCGCTAGCGCCTCCTTGCTGGTGAGAAATGGGAGTGTCCACTTAGAAGCATCACATGCCACTGCATCTGCTGTAGGCGGTAGCAGTTTGCACGATGAACTTGGTATGCAGGCCTTATGTAACCTTGGGGACATGGAAGTTGTAATACGGCAGATATATCGGTAATAATGCGGTGAAAATCAGCTAACCTTAGCCTTGTTTCTGAATCTTGTAGGTGCGTTTCTTAGCAGGCCATATTGCTCATAAATTCTCTGCCTTTCACAGTCGCCTTTCCAGGCACTTTCTCCTACAAATGCAGGATGGGAAATGCTCTAAGGATGCATAGATAAAAGTAGTGATGGTGTGAGAACTTTCATGACTTAAACAATGTAACACATACAATGCGTAAGTTTTCTTGCATTGTCACAGGTAGCTGAGCAAAGATTGAGACCAACTTTGGAGATCTTTTGGTTCCTGAAAAAAACACTTGTTACAGTCCCCAGGAGTTCCTGATCTTACTTTTTTAGATGAGTCTTGCTTAGCTGCTGTATAAATAAATCCTTGTGTAAATGAGAGTGCTTTACTTTTCATGTACACCTTAATTTAGGAGCTTGAGACTGGAAGAAAAACTGGAAGAAAATCATCATTTCATGGAGCCTTATAGTGCCCCTTAGTTCTTTGTGGTCCATTTTATGTAGTATACTTAACTATTTATTAACTTCTATGCAGCTAATAAAATTGCTAGGGAGAGGGAAGTTATGATGGTCATAATAAGTGACTGATCTCCTGTGACGTAGTAATGTAGGGGCAGATGTGGAAGAATTCCTGGCAGGGATCTTTGCAGCTGTCTATACGTGGCCTGAATTACTTATGACTTCAGCATTAATATGGAATTCTTCCTTGAATTATTAAAATGGGCATCTTTAGAACTGACAATTATTATTGAGCAGCTGTCAGCTGGAATAACTTGAAAGTACAGGTTAGCTCAGAACAGTGACAAAACACTTCTTTCAGACCTAACTGTAACCCAGTACTAAAAGATAAGTGAATTGTCATCTTACTCTACTAGCAGAGAAGACTTTTCAAGAGCTGCCAGGTATCCCTGTAAATATGAGTTCAGCTAACAAGTTGTTCTTCTGCACCATCTAGCTGCAGTATAAGGAAAAAATGATAGAAGTAAAACTGAAAACAACCTTGACATGCTCTGAGGTGTTTTATAAAATTTAACTACAGTTGTGCTAAATACGCACAATCTACTTACCTGCTAATTTTCATTTTAGAGTCTATACCTCTGCTAGTTTCTAGATGGAAAAATTGAGACTTATGTCTCAATGCTTGTATGTATCTCTGATTTATCACATGAAACTACAGATTTATTTTTTTGATTTGGACTCTTTTATTTCTTGTTTGAGAAAATACTGGAATATAACTCTGAAATTCAGGGATACTGGTTGTATCTTTCCAAGGTTAATGTTGAGATTTATTCTTAAAGCAACCATCATTGTATTTGAAGGATTTCGTTCATCAAGTTTTATAATCAAGTTTTATAGAATTCTGTTTAATACACAATGTAGTCAAATCTGAGTTAAGAACTTAAATTGCTGTGTTGTAGTAGAAATCAAAGAGGATCACTTAAGAAATTCAACATTACGTTCAGGCTCTCCAAAAAGGCATATTCATCGTGCTTGGCATGTATTGGAGTCTTCAGAAATTCATATAGCTAAATTCTTCTGAAATTTTGTGTGTACTGTGCTTATAGTTATATGGGACAGCACATTGCCTTTGGGAGGCACAAAACTTCCAGGATCTGCTTAGTTAAAAATCTGATATATAGTAGGGATTTATTCCTGATTTGAAGCTCTGAGTATCTGTTCAGAAACCTTCCATGGACAAAAGCAACTATTATAGGCAAGATCTGTTTTTATTATTGTAGGAAAATTGAATTTTCTAGTTTGTGTAGCAAGCTTTATGTGACAGGTACTGTCTTTTGTTAGACTAAAATAGTTGGCAAAATGGTACAAGCTTTCACAGGCATGATTCCTTTATAAGGCCTGACAAGAAAGGAGAGTATCTTTCCTTATAACTGGTACATGGTTTGTTGGGTTTTGGGTTTGTTTATTTTTTAATCCGCAATCAGGGATGAAGTAACACTACTGCTCTGTTTCCCTTAAGTTGAAGGCTGTTGGTTTGGCTCTGTTGTCCCAAGATACCTTACGGTGAAAGATGACCCTGTTACTTTACTTTAGATTGTGTATGGTTTGGGGGTGGGGGAGAGAAGTAGTTTGTTTTTTCTTTAACTTTTATCCTGATGCTGATCAAAGCAATGCAGGCGATATGACCAGTTCTCTTGTCAGTGTGGAAATTGCTGTGACTGCCCAGGGCAGGAAAAAATATTGAAAATAGAGGCTGCAGAAAAGATAAGGATGCAAAACCTGATTTACAGCAACCGGAAATATAAGTGACAAATGTAGTAGATGGGATTATATATGTGTCTGTACAATGCATATAAGAATTTCTTTTCTTACTGAAATTCTATTAGCATATTCCAGCTCTTATCGAAGATAAACAGCATGTATTTATGTTAAAAGCTGCCATGTTTAGGACTCTGTGCACCAGTGTAGTATCTGCTTCTACATTCTTTCCGTTTATGGCTTGATGTCAAGCTGTAGCTCTTAACAAGACACAATTTTGTTTGTTTGTTTGTTTTAAATATTTGTGTCTGTTAAGTTGATTCTGGTGGCTTATTTTACAAAGGATGAACCTTACCGTATTATACCTAGCCTACATCCAGTCTGGTGACTATACAGTCATCTTTACCTGGCATTGTCCTGAGAGTAAGGCAAGAGATGCTTTGAAGCATTAGCTTTAGTCTTCCAGACTTGAAGTAGAAAGATTTTTATCAAGTATGTTGTTTTGTGAGGAGGAAGGAACTTGAAAGGATGGAAAAGGAGCTTAATGTGGAGCAGTAAACATGAAGTAACTCGTAAGAGGAATGCAGGACAGAAAGGAAGGGTGGCAGACCAAATGCCATGATGTATAAGCAGGATTAATATAATGTGAATCCAGAAACCAGCAAAACACATACCATGTCTTAAGTGAAAGACAGTCTTCAGAGCACAGTGTGGCAGTACCTGATGCCTTTTATTCTCACTAATACCCGATTCTTGAGACATGTAGGTGATGGGTGGGATTTTTCAGTCCTTGCAGCAAAGGCTGTAGGTGTTACAATCTGTGAAGTAGTTAGGAAACCAAATACTGAGTTACTAAAACAGATGCCCAACTTCTGAAACTGAGGTGAAGTAACAGTCTCTTGTCCTCAGCTGGATGATGTGTGGTTTTTTGGCTTTTTTTGAGGAATACTGCTTTTGTGATTAAAGAGAACTGGTCACCGGAGCTTTACAATACAATTATATTGCTGTGTTGGACTTCTGGTTGTATCACTTACATGCAAGTGATTTATTGAAATTTATTGAAATACACAGATTTATTGAAATGTTTTAACTTGTGAAGGCAGTTGGATGGTCTTGAAGATCAGAACTTTAAATATAAATATATACACTTATCACTTATTTGATTAAAAACAACTTAGAATCAGTTCCTCAATACCTTTTTATAATTAAGTAGACAATTTATTTGGGATGAATGAGGAAGTATTTTCAAAGGTACAAGTAGAAAATAAATACTCACTTCTCATTGTTCCTATTGAAAATATCCCTGTTCTAGTCTGTGGAATTCTGCATAATAGGTAAGTTACTCTTTTAACAAACTTCATATAGAAATAAAAAATGAAGCACTTTGAAGTGTTCTAACTGAAAACTTATAAGTCTTTATACTGCAGCCGAAGGTAAAATTTTGACCTTTGGAAACAATAGCTCCTTGCACAGTAGAGTGTTCAAATTCTGATGGCATTGTTGGTTTTGCTGACTAGGATTTAAAAGACATTGTCAAAGTAGTAGATGAATATATCTTAATGATCTAATGATGACCTAGGCTTCAACATGTCAAAAAGTGTTAGCAATTTTCAGAACTAGTTTATGAGAGGTTTAAAACAAAGTAATATTTATTAGATGAATTACGGGGAAATGTGCTGAAAGTAACTTGGCTGAGGAAACCATCAGAGCACTGTTTTAGTTGGATCCTCAGCCATTTAAGTCTTCCAGGTTTCATCTGTGTAAGCTCATCAGCCTGTTGCTTTCATTGATTCCCGTAACTGTGGGAACACCAGTTCGTACAGTGTGAACTGTTACGTGGTTGTCTCTGGTCTTGATGATGAGATATTTTTGTCTTTTGAAACAAGGAAACTTGTTTCAAGGGAAGTGTGTTCATGTTTTCCACTCTTCATGTCAGAGCAAAGATGTATTTTGCATTTGTGTGCCTGAGTATCAGTGACTTGGTTTTGTTATTTTTGTAACTGGGTCCAAATAGAATATTGTTTGGGTGACTTTAATTTGCTAAGAACTCAGCTGTTCCTCTGGAGGAGGAGGGAAGTTACAAGCATTTCTGTTTAGTGGACAAACGTGCTATTGACTGTATGTCTTGATTTGAAAAATAAACTTTTGAGTTGAGTTCACAACTTGATAAAACTACAGTGCTTAGAGAAAGAAAAAACTTTCTTAAGCTTTTGCAGTGTGATGCTGTTGGAAATATTTCAGAGAATGCTGTGGGAGAGCTAGGAATGGGAGGGAGAGAAAATTACTAGGGTAACTAAAAATGCTAGGTATATCCATACGTATTGAATTTGTGAGCGTTGGGATCCTTGATTAGAGTTTGAGAGTGCTGTGAGGAGGCTGCTGTTATCTCACACACTTTAAAAAGTATTTAATTGATAGGACTTTGGAGCTCAGCCATAGAATCTCCAGTCACATCTTAGGGTTTGTGCCCTCAGCAGCACTGAATAGTCCTGTCATCTTTTCTCCTTCTGATGAGTTGAGGCTTTTCTGGAGAGTATTTTTATTTTTTTTTTTTAAAAAAAAAAAAAAAAAAAGGTGGAGGGCAGGGGGGCTGGCAGGCAATTTTTTGTTTTATTGAGAACCCATGCTTTTCTTGACAGAGAGCTAACTTTCAGTAGGAAACCTGTATAAGTAGGGGGTGTGAATTGCAAGTATGGTAAAATCTGAGTCTGTTTTGTAGTTTGTGTGTAAACAATTGGAATTAAGTGTTTTGTCTGTTTGCTACCTCTCTGTTAACCAGGTTTGTTGTATCCCACCACAGCCATGCAGTAGTTACAGCAGCAACACAAATGCAGTAAATTTTGACAGATTCAAAGTGGGGTTGAATGTGAGGGAACTGTAGATATTTTCTAACGTGAGGTGTGTTATGCTAAATATTTTTATAGTTTGAGGCCCTTTTCAGACATCTGACATAAGTGTAACAGTTCAGTAAACTTATTTTGAAACAAATATATCTGATGTATTGTCTCAGCCCAAGAGAATGGGAAGTTATGTCTTGCAAGTAGTATATTCTAATTTCTGTGACTAGAATATTATTAATTCAAAAATCAGAAAGTTTAATTTCCAGTCTCTAAATTCAGTCATGCAAAGCCAGGAAGAATGTAACCCAAACTGTCTTATCTCTTTTAAGGACTGATTACATGGAAGAGTTTTTCCATAATAAGTTATGCGTAATTTTGTCCTGACTAGAACCTCAGGTGTGTTGTCCAATACCTTCATGTTTGCTGTTGAAAATTTTTTTTACTAAAGCAGTTGAGAGATAGTCCTGTGTAAATGAGGTTATTTATTAGTTGTGAGGAGGAAGATTCCTAATGTCTTGCACTAGTTTAAAATTTAAACTTCAGTAACAACCGTGTACTACACTATATGTTAAAACCCAAAGAATATTTAACTAGAGTGCTTCATTAAAATCTTAACTATTGAGGGGAAAAAACCCTAAAAAGTGAACTCTCTACTTGTGTTTCCTTACAAATGCCTATAGCAGATGTAATTAAATATTGAGAGAGAGCTGTGACGTTACTGAGCTCTGATGTATGCTCTACGTGATTCCTGAACTATGTAGCTGACTGTCTTGTCAGAATGGTTGCTCTTAGCACAGCTGCGGTATGTGTCTTTTTGGTCTGAAGTGCCCCCCTCTGAGGGTAGAAAGCTTTATGAAGATATTTTCAATGTACCAGTGTTTTTCCTTAGTTTCACTGGTTTTAATCATCCAGTTCAAGGTTTTTAACCTTCTTGCTTTCAAACACTTCTAAATCAAACTTAATTGTCTGTGGGTCTGAAGAGAAGTTGGAGTAGGATCATAGTGTGTTTTTTTTAAAAAAAAAAAAATCAAAAAACACTGTATCAGAAGCAGGTTATGTTCTCACAGAAGGGGGAAAGATTGGAAGCTCTGATCTTGTTAGATATTTTTCCTGGGACTGCTTGTTATCCTGTATCAACAGAAGAAGAAAGAGCTGCAAGACATGCAGCTGAGAGGTGTATGCAGTTTTTGCTTCAGATGCTCCAAAATGTTTTGTTTGTTTGTTTTGTATAAGCAGATCTTAAAATACTGCATGCTTTGCATCATGGCTTAAGAAGGGTTTTGAGTTAGAAGAGATGGAGAAGTTGGCAGAACACTTCATATGAGATCACAATTCCAAAATCAGCTTCCTGCATTCAGAGCTGAAATATATTGAACCTGGCCTTCAGGGGAAATTACAATGCTTATCTCTCTGATCAGACTATTGTGGGAGAAGGGCACTGTAAAAACATCATATTGTGTGTAAAGTAATTTATCATTTGAGTTATAATCTCTGGCAACTTTTTTGTTAATTATATATTTAGGAACAGCTTGATATTGTTAATTCAAAAAGTTTTCAATAGCAGCTTTAGGAAGTTATGGTTAATGGAGTACCAGTAACTCCAAATGGTTTATCTGAGAAGTTAGTTTGCAGTCTTCTGTTCTTACGCTGAAGCGTTTGCTTCTTGTTTGTAGAATAAATCTCTGCCTGCCATTCATTTTTTAGTTTTTCTAGAGGTATAACTTACAAAGCATCTCTGGCCCCTTCTTTCACTCTTTGTGTTTCTTTTCAATTAGACATGTTCCTCTCAAAAGAATTTTATTCAGGACACTTGAGGAATCTCTGCCTTAGCTAAATACCATGGTTCTTAAATGCTGATAGTGAATGATTTACTGATTGTTCTGTTGGGGGTGGGGAAGAACTGAAGAGGCCGGTCACTGCAAGTTTTTTTGCCTGTTTTTTTCTTGTAAGGTGGGAAAAAAAGGCTTATATTGTGCTTCTGCTGTTTTAATGGTGACATCTTGTAAATACAAAATCTTAAAATGTAATTCAGTATTGCAGTTTACTGTATATATGTAATGTAAAATGGTATGCAAGAGGACTCAGTAGTCTTGTCTGCACTGGTGACACATTAATGTGTAATCACATTTTATATTCTGACACTGATATAAATTTAGATGAGAG
Source organism: Burhinus oedicnemus (assembly GCA_008921705.1). Taxonomy (NCBI): domain Eukaryota; kingdom Metazoa; phylum Chordata; class Aves; order Charadriiformes; family Burhinidae; genus Burhinus; species Burhinus oedicnemus. The sequence continues at coordinate 129,224 of VFFE01007204.1, forward strand.
CATCTGTTGTTCGTTTAGTGGCCAGCCCAGCCTAAACCATGACAGATTCCTAAATTGATCTCAGTAGTAAGTTAATAAATAGAAACTAGTGCCAGTGGGATGAAACATTATGAAATTTTGACCTGTTTTTGACCTTTTCTTTAATAGGTAAGTTCAGTTCTACGCTCTACGAGACGGGGGGCTGCGACATGTCACTTGTGAACTTTGAGCCAGCTGCAAGAAGAGCATCCAACATCTGGTGTGTGTGAAGGCCAGCCAAGAGTGATGATTCTTGTCTTAATGCAACAAAATCTTTGATTTTAATTTTAAAAGGTTATTTAATGTGGACTACAGAAAATAAATATAAAATATTATCCATATACTTTTATATTTGAAACCTAAATGATTTTTACTAGAAGATGACATTAACTGCATAAATAATCTTAAATAAATCTCAGAAAATGAAGACTGCTACTAGCTTAAGCAGTAAATGTCCAAACAGAGAACTTGACAAATGCATTTTTGATTGACTTACAGAAAGCCTTTCTTAAAGGATTTAACCCAGGTTTTGGGAAAGTAGGTGGCTGTTGACCATAATGGTTATTAACTTATTTACAAATGAACTTCCAATTGTGAAGCAAATGTAAACTGATAAATTTGTTTTCAAGTTCAGAGATGGCATGAAACAATACATGGAAGTGTTAACATGCCTGAGCTTAAAATTTGACTTACAGTTGAAATAATCAGCTACATACGGGAAAGTTCATCTACTGTTGGAAAGGTACCCTTTCTTTCTCTGAAGGGACAGGAGGTAGAAGAAAAAAACCCAACCCAATACCTCCTACAC
>VFFE01007204.1:130069-153014 GCA_008921705.1 Burhinus oedicnemus
ACATAGAACTGCTCTGAAGCTGTTGCGTCATGCTGAATGCTACAAATTCCCACCACGTATAGGTGGAATAGCTCTTGGAATTATGGAGTAATGAATATAAAAGCTCATCTTCAAATCTTTCTTGTGAAAGCATGCAAGTGCCTTTTGTACTTTGTTGAACTTTGACAAAAAGTTCTTTATTCCTTGCACAAAGCTGCCAATGCCTGCCTCTACTGCTTGCATGTTCCAGATGCAATGGCTTTGCTGACAGCTGCTGTTATGAAGTTATATGTGCTAATGGAAGGAACAAACTTGGCCACATCCAAATAATCAGATCTTGGCTTTAGAGAATACTTGAGTTTCAGTGAAGTAAAATTGATAACAAAGAATGTTTTTATCTTAAGGCAAGGAACTGAAGGAAAGTTGCATAAATTTGATACAAGTCTTACAGCCATGTGATTTACATGGAAAACAAACATCCAAAAGCTATCCAAAATTGGGGAAAAAAGCAATGGTTGGATATGGACTCTGATACAGTAAGAGAAATTTCTCCTCGTCTCTAATGAATGGAAATTGCAAAGTAATTTTGCTCTTCTTACCGGAGGTTTATTTAAAGTTAAGTTTTTCAAAGGCAATTTAAGATTAAGTAACTCAGTGTACTTGTGTTAAGTATGTACTATTTTAGGCAGTTTTGGGACCTTGCAGCATAGAATTAACAAAAACTGTGTATGCGAACACATAGCAGACTCTGCACTTCTTTAGAGATTTGATGCATGTTTGCACATCAGTAGCTAACATTATAGAACAGCTTTGTTTTTTCAAGTGGAATAATTAAGATCATGACAATCCTTGTTAGACAACTTAGGGACTAGCTGTTGAGAAAATTATACCAAGGGTAAGGGTAAAGAGTCTCCTGATTTACTGTAGCTACAGAATTTACCACAATACACAAGACTAAGTGGATACGTGTATTTAAAATATATAATCAAAGGAAAAACTTAAAGATTTTTAGTTAAAATTTGCAAGGAGTCAAAATTTAATTTGGGACACTAGAAAATGAGTGGCCTGTTGAAATAAAATGTAGTTTTATAATCTGAAGTCTTTCCCCTGTTCTTATAGTGACACGGACTCTCACGTATCGAGTTCTACCTCAGTTCGCTTTTATCCACATGATCTAGTAAGTTTTTCTTATTTATTTTTAAAGCATGCAAAAAAATCAGAAGACTTTTCTAATTTTATAGCACTGATTAATCATCCGATGTGGTAGTTCTTTGTTCTTAAGAAGGACTTTTGCCTGGGTTTAAATGAAGATAAAATATTTATTTATTGTTGCAGTGTCTTCATATATACATACAAATCCATCTTTCTGCATAGCACTTGAAAATTATAATGTAAATGGTTTCATCTGATCTAAAGCATATTGATTTTCTAAGTCACATGGAAATTGGAAGTTCTGACATACCTTGTAAAGATTTCCATGGATTGACTGGACAACTTGGACACAGTTTGCCTTCTGTGCGTTACTAAGATTAGCAGGCGGCAGAAAGAATAAATTTTGTCTTCTGACCAAGAGAAACTTTAGTAATTTTCCTGAAATGAATTTAAAAATCTGTCGTTGAAGTCTGCTGTACAAAATTTTAATTCATATGCAAGGAGTGACTGGGAAGGAAGGCAGAGGCTTATGCTGTTTCATACTGCAAATAGCTTTAGAATTCCTTAGGTTTATGATCTCAGACCTTTTATATTGTTGTCAAGTCCAGACATATCTGTACTCTTAATTCTGAAGTCTTTTATTGCTGTATCATGAAGACAGTGCAAATGGTCATGATTCTTAAGCTAGGAAACCAAAGTAAAGTATATTGAAGTACCTAATGAACTAATCAAGAGGGGAGGATGAAATATGGATTCAACATTTGGCAGAGGAGCAAGAGACCTCCATTTGCCTGACCATGCTTTTGATCAAGAATGTGCTCTTCAAACCTGGTGTCTGCTAGAGGCAACTTTTTTTGCTTTCCACCATCCCCATTGAAAAATGTAGCATACCAAAAAAAAGGCTGCATTAATTGTTGTGTGCTGTTGGTTTGTCAGCATGGTCTCATTGAAGGGAATGACCCTATTTAAGGCAAACTTGTATTTGAAAAACTTAGACCATGTGCCTAAACAGAAGTTTCCAGTGAAATTTATTATTAGTGCTACGAATGTTATGGTGATTCTACCTTTTAAGAAACCAAGGGTTTTTTAAAAAGTTTTTAACAAAGCACCTGTTTTCTGACACAGCTTATCTTAGTATGTTTTGTATTTTTGAAATGCCTTTAGAAAGGGAGTGTTCCCACTTGCTGTTTTTATTAGTATTTTTCTGGGAAGGAAAAGCTGGCTGAGCATAGTTACAGTACACTGATGCTTTAAGGAGTCATGAAAAAAAATTTCAACGAGAAATCAAATTATAAACTTCAAGATAATTGTCAAAAAAAACCACCCCAAACCCAAACCAAACAACCAAAACAAAAAACCTGTTTCATTTTGACACTTAAAGGTGACATGAGTATTTAAATTTTACTCTTTGCCGTAAAAGATTGTGAAGATTTTTGATTAATGATATTTTAACGATGATACCCTTTAAGAATAAAGGGCAGTGCATTAAGATATGCCTGAAGGGACATGATTTAGCAGTGGTTTTGGCAGTGTTATGTTGATGATTGGATTCAATGATCTTAAAGGTCCCTTCCAACCTAGATGATTCTAAGATGTTTAGTGGCCTGTTAATGAAATCTATAAAGTGGGTTAGATGACACACAGCTACTGTAGTAACTTTTTAACCTTCTGAGTACTCTCCTTAAATGTCCTCTATCGTTGTTAGTATTACTGTGATTTCACTCTAGAGTGACAAACTACAAGATACATGAGAAATGTGGTCAGTCATAAACAGTACTTGACTAGTTAGGGCAGAGCTTTTTGTAGTTTGTATCTGAGCATATTCTGAATGTAGTGAGTTTGAATTTGACCACTGATGCACGCATACGTTGCTTTGTCATGCAAAAACATCCATTCGGCATGGGTGTGCATGCACATTAGTTGACTATAAGAAATGTGTTGTAGTTTATTTACATTCAGAATTGGATTATTCTTGTAGCATATGTTATTGCTATTCACATATCAGTTTACTTGTCTTCAAATTCGAAGTTTTCAGAGTAAATAGGATCATGTGCTTGGAAGCCATGTTCATCCTTCATTTGAAATAAGACATATGCTAAAATGCCAAGCAGTTGTGTTGTATGCAAACTATTATTGCTGCTGGTGCTGTTCATTTGCTACAATAAGGACAGGAAATGTAAGTAGAAGCCTGAGAACTGACAGTATTTAACATATAATTTCTCAAAAGCAAAACTAAATAATTCTAGTGACTTTTTTTTTTTCTCCAAAGTAGTTTTCAGTAAAATACAGTGATGTAATAAAAATGAGTTTTGTTAATACTGACTTTCTTTTAGCTTTCTCTTCCTCAGATCAGGTTGAACAGGCTGCTAACCATGGATACAGATCTGCTGGAGCAGCAAGATATTGACCTGAGCCCTGACCTTCAGGACCACATGCAACCTCAAGAGGAAGCAGCTCAAAAAGTCAAGCAGTACTATCGCTTTTGGATCCTGCCTAAGCTTTGGATTAGCATCAATTTTGATAGATTAACTCTTCTGGCTTTATTTGATAGGTGAGATCCTTATATGTTACTAGACTTCAGAAAGTAAAGACTAAAAAATGGTAACTAAACTGTAATAAAGATAAAGCTGTCCTTAGAGAATTATATTTATTTACTGTACTCTGACAAATGAAAGAATAATACAAAATGCAGTTTTTCTAAAATAATGAAGGCTGTTCTCCCTTTTTCTCCAGCAATGCCAAAAAAGGGAAAAAAAAAAAAATCAAACCAACAAACCTGTGCCTTTGTGTGAGTTGGGCGATAGCGTGTTTGAATCGTCAAAAAGAGAGATTTGTTGCTAATCTTTAAAGTGCAAAAATAACCTTCTCAGAAAAACTAATTGAAAGAGTCTAGAACCTGGCATACACTTACATTATTTCAGCAAGCAGAGAGAATTTACCTGCTGTTTCAAAGTGTTTTTCCAAAGGGTCATCTAATACTGTTGTCCCTGCTGCGTTTACCCAGTGGAATAAAATGAAGGTGACCCCCAAGTTACCAGCTTTTGGAATATATAAAGTGTTTAAATTTTAGTAACAAACTTCCTTGAGATCACCAATACAGTAGTGATTTTGTCCAGGCAGAAATATAATCAATTCTGTTCCTAAGCACTACCAATATCATATGGAATTCTCTTTATTCGACTAGGCGTATCTTAGCCAAGTGAGAGTATTTTTAGTTTCTTCATTGCAAAATCATGAATGACAGATTATAAAGAGATATATTGTACATATATTTTTTCAGAGGCTTGTAATCATCCTGTGTGGGCCTTGAGTAGAGATTTATGTTACAGATCATGTGTCTGGTTGAGCATTTGAATTATTTCTGAAGTTATCTGCTGAAGTTATCTTCTGCTGTTTAAAGTTCAGTTCCATAAGATACAAATTACTTTCAGCTATCGTTGAAATTCTGGTAGCTCCTAGCTTTGCTAAAAGACAGTGTGCTAGTATAGTCTATGCAAGTTCAAATCTATTAACTACTTTGCTACCAGAAGCATAACTCTTGTTAACTTCTGACCCTAACTGTTCCCTTGCAGCTTTTTCTAGACATAGTTAGCTTTTAATTCTATCGTTTCTTTTTTTTTTTTTCTCTCTCCCTCTAATACAGGAATCGTGAGATCCTTGAAAACGTGTTAGCTGTCATCCTAGCTATTCTAGTTGCATTTCTGGGCTCTGTACTTCTTATAGAGGGCTTTTTCAAGGATATTTGGGTCTTCCAGTTCTGCCTGGTAATAGCCAGTTGTCAGTACTCACTGTTGAAGGTATTTTAATTTCTATCTTCACTTTCTGTAAACAATAGAAATAACTTTGGTTGGGTGTTGCAGGTTTGTTAGAGCTTTAAGGAAAAAACTGCATGTTTATAATTTAAAAAGAAATGAGTAAACTTCAGCTTCATGGAAAGTTTGATAGATGGACATACAAGGTCACTTCACCGGAATGGTTCTAGTGAATGTTTGTTAAACAACCCTTTATTTGTTGTTCTCACGCACTTCTTGTTTTCTCAAAGAGGAGCGCACTCTTGCTAGTTGAAAACAGCCTACAAACTAAACTTGAAATTTTATTGGGTTGTTTTGTTTTGGTTTTTATGTAGTGGATACATCTCAATACATTCATATTAAGCAGTTACATCTAAACACTTTTAATCAGAATCTTAGTTTTTATTAGAAAATTGCTTATGGTATTTTTGAATTTAACAATGATTGTTTATTTCCTTACAATTAGACTACTAGGGTGGAAAGTAGATTTAAAGTTAAACTGCATAGCACGTTTTGTGTTTAAAAAAAGGTAAAAGTTCTAAACATGTGGTTTGGGTTTTTTTTTTTTCTAAACTTTGGCTATAGACACATCCTCTTTGAACAGGTTTTATGGTTTAATACATTGTGCTATTCAAAAGCTGTAGAGTTGCTTGTCAATTGTAAAACCAATTGTAGATATTATGAAAAGAACTTTGAGGAAAGTGTGCATGTGTGGGGAGGTAAATGCGCTTATCTGTAGTCTGGGTAACTTTCCTCTTTCCATTTTGGTTTCAGAGCGTTCAGCCAGATTCCTCTTCCCCTCGACATGTAAGTCATGGGCATGTGCCACTCTACTAACCCTGCAGATGTAGAACTTCCACATAGAATTGATGGTTTTGGTTTGATCTTTTTAGCGTTTTTCTTAGGTACCTTCTCATAAGGCACAAGAGGCTTATGTTGTCTTAGCATGTAAGAAAGGAACTAATACTATTTTTTCCCCGAGTACGCTTTGTTTGTATTTAACAAATCATGTCCTCCCTGTTTAAGCCTAGGTTTTGCCATAGAGCCATATCGTGAAAGGTTTTTTGATGAGTCTTTAGTATTCAAGCAATTATACTGAAAAGCATTCTTAATATTGTAATTTACTATGCTGGTATGAACTGTCACAGCTTTGATATTCTATTCTGGTATTGTAGATCATTTGGTTGTCCTGGTGTGCACACAGCCTTATTTTTTCACTCTGTTAAGCTCAGTATGCAATGCTGTAGTGAGCATTAACATTTGAGCATGGAAATGTTAATGTGCTAGTGTTGCACAATATGTTTATATTCTATTCTGCATCTGCTAGATTGCCAAGACAAAACATTTTTGTGATGTCCTAAATAAGATATGAAAAAGCAGTATTCTTCTGCAGCAAGTCATTAATATTATTTTAGGTAATAAGTTGTGTGTTTTAATGAGCACATAAATGCAGATTATCATTTTTTTTTCCTCAGCAGAAGCAGTATCTAAGTAATAAACTTTATTGCTTTTTCTTCAAAGTGAATATATTCTCTTGCTTATGAAGCCTAGTCAGAGTTTCTCTGGCATTTAGTGTTGCAAGAAACGTATTTTAAAACTTAGCAGAGAATAAGGGTCAATATAGCTTAGTCTAACTTAATCTGACTGTTGTGTCCTCATTATATCAAAGCCACAAAAAAAAAAAGGACTTCTATTACTGCAAGGCAATGCATCGAAGATTTTATGAACAAAAGTTAAGGATGTGCTGAGGCGATAGTACATTAATTGGTGACTAATTTTGGTTCTGCAATTACCTGTAACATAAGAGTAACAATTACTTTTTCTGCTAATAACGAAACAAATGTTCTTTTTTTTTTTTTTTTTTTTAAACAGGGTCATAATCGTATCATAGCCTATAGTAGGCCTGTATATTTCTGTTTATGTTGTGGTCTTATTTGGCTGTTGGATTATGGCAGCAGAAACATATCTACAACAAGATTCAGGTTGTATGGAATGGCTTTCACCAACCCATTACTGCTGCTGTCAGCCAGGGACTTAGTTATAGGTGAGTGGCTTTTTCATGGATATGAATTGTTTGCTTCACCACAGTAGAAAATTTTTTTTTTCACTCTGCATCTTGTTAGGACACTGTTGTGACATCACCTGCTAAATATAGTTCATTGAGTTTCCTTTGGGAAGAGTAGTTTTAGCGTTGCTGAAGTTTATGGGAAAATTCCCACCTTCTATAGCTTTGCTATCACAAACTGCAGAGATGTCAACTAATACGGTGTCATAGAAAAAAAATTTTTTTAGCTTTTTAATTATATAGTATCTTAGTCCTCATCCGTGAACCTTCTGTTCTTTCATCTTAACCTGGACCTGGATATGCTACCCTGTGCTTGGACGTAGCTGCTCAGTAGTTAAAGAAACATTTTGATTTGGACTCTTTTGTACTCTAGAGGGGCTAGTGGCAAGAGAGTCGGGAATTCTCTTAAATCAGGTTATTTGTGTTTAGCAATCAAGTGGAACAGTACGGACACAAATTTTAAAAACATTATAGGCAGATTAAATCTTATTTAATATGTATCTTCTCAGAACAGGCCTATCAGCCATACCAAAAATATAATTTTGGTCTGTATGAGGTACTTTCATTGTATTTTGAGCAGCACAGTGCATTCACAATACTGATGGCATTTAGCACCCCCACCCCAAAAGAATCCAACCCAAAAAACAAACAACAACAACAGCAACAAAACCCCAAACCAACAAACTAAACCTTTCCACTGTTTACTCACAAAATTTATTGAAAATAATAACAGCTAAATAATCTCAGACAGAGTCCAGAGAAAGGAGAAAGAGAACATAAACATTTGAAGACCATCTTATTATGGAAATTTTGTGGATATTCTTAATGGAGCAGAGTTATTTGGGTGATCCTCTCTGGATCAATTCTTTGGAGGGGGAAGAAAATCTGTAAGAATGCATGTACATTGAACACACTTGCTCTTCCATTGTACCGGAATACCTGGGCATGAAAGACTACAGCAGTTAACTGACTGCATGCCTCCAGCTCTTGGATAGTGTTCTGGCCAGGAAAAATTAAAACTTGGTCTTGGTTTTGATTCGTCGTCTTTTTTTTCTTTTAAATTTCATTTTATTTTAGACTTTTAATTGAGTAATAGGAATTATTGACTCAGGCATTTTGGGAGTTAGTTTTTATTACTTGATTTTAGGAACATCCTGAATTTCAGACCTCATTCTGTTTCCCCTTTCAACTTTCTGGTAGTAAATCTGTATTTAAATTGAAATGTCCAGAGGGAAAAGGTCTAAGCCACTTATTTATGAACAGAGTATTGTCTAGGCATTTCCAAAGGTGCTTTTCTACAATTCTATGGATCTATTTGTGCACTGGCATACTGAAGTTAAAACAGCATATACTCTTGACTCATTCAAGATATAAAACTAGCTTCATTTCCCCTTGTTTATGCTCTGTCAGTTTCAGAAGTTTTTTCTTCCCTTTCCTATCACCTTGAGTCATTGCCATAATGTATACCCATATTCCCATAAGGTAATAAACGAATATATATGTAGGTGGTGTGTTGTATTGTGAAAATGACCTACTTTGTAAAAGTACTTAAGAGTCTTTTCCAGTTTTCAGAAGATGTGCTGGCATCTTCACTAGGTCATGTTCATTTTGGGGTTAGCGTTTAAAACTTCTTAGTTCAAGAGTTCTGAATGCTTTTTGATCCTTATGCTTTACTGTTCTTAGGTATCTTGCACCAGCTTATGCAGTTTATATTTCTGAGCAGTTCTACCAATAAAAAAAAAAAAAATCAGATTGCCAGGACAGTTCTCACTTCTTAAAAAAAAAAAAAACAACAAAAAAAAAACCACAAAAACAAAACAAAACCAAAAAACCAAAACAATATAAAAAACCCTTACATTCTCCCACCTCCCCACATTCTTGCCTTTGGAGCAGCTATTAATGTTGCTGAAACAGTTTCAAAAAGCTTTGTGTGTATCGCAAAGCAAGCTGGCTGCTAGCAAACATACTTGTTAACATAAAGTAAAAATCTCAGCTGCCTTTTTTCCCATTCCCAGGCATAGCTACTAGAACAACACAGGTGCAGGGCAAGGCAAACGCACATAATTGCTGTGTCCTTGCCAACAGACAAGTGAGGACTGGTATAGATTTTTTCATTTTGTTTATTTTGTGTCCCACATACTGGACTTCAGCAATTGGTCTAAATCTATTCCACATTTATAACAATTACTTTCTCTTTTGACCTAGGTGGACCCCGTTAGATAGCAATTCTGTTATGGCCATTAAAAGCAGTCAGAACTGTTGGCTTTTTACTGGACTAGTCTTTATACATTGTGTATTCACAGATCTATTTTGTAATTGTGTTTTCAGTGGACCTAACATAGTTCAACTTACAGGCCTTCATGAAACAACTTTTTACCTGTTCGTGAAAGAACATTTTGTTTGCCTCCTATGTGGGCTTCCTTGAGTAACGATTTGATATAAAGATTTGACTTGAGAATTCTGAAAAATATTTTCTTCAGGTCTGGAGTAGCTGGTCCTTAGTCTTATATTTCCTAATTTGTATCAGTAAAAAGTTGCAGAACTCAATATTTTTCCCAAGCCCTGAACCTACATGTCTTTAAACAACATTTAGTTATTTAACTTTACCAAGGAGTAGGGAAAAGAATCAGATTCTCAGTACCTATCTCACCATAGATATTTCTAAAGCAATATCCTTTAGTATCTAATCATTCTGTGGATATAATTAGAAACTTAAAATTGAGACTTCTGATTCTTTACAGGGTACTGTAAAATTGGTTTCTTGTATTGGTCACTGAAGCTACAAGTCAGTAAGGCTATGGAAAATCTTCCCTAGACTGATTTTGTCTGCTAGGGTTATTTTCATGGTTTGATCCTTCTGTCCCTCAGAACCTGGAGTTTATGATACACTGCTGTTTGTGAATTATATCTGAACTACTTAACGGTTGTGTAAAAGATGGTTGTTTCTGCATCTTTTATTCCTTAAGGTGGAAAGTAAATTATATGTACATGTTGGGACATACCATTCTCTGTATTAAGTGGCATTTGTTTATCTTTGCATTCTGAAGTCTTGTAATTTGCAGAGGTTTTAATGGTTTATACAGTTACCCATTTTTGTTTTAAAAAAAAAAAAAGTCATTTAGGATCAGAACTTTTCAGAAGTGGTGTGGGAAAATGAGTAAAATGTCAGACATTATTAGTGGCAGAAAACCCAGAGGTGAAACACTTGGCATCTCTTACATCAGTGTGGCTGGTGTTAGCTTGCCCGTGTAACTCTGGGCAGGCAGTTAGGCTTGCATAAGCCTCATTTACAATGAGTGAAAACTTACAAATCTTCTAATATGTAAACACTCTTGGCTGATCTTTGCTAAATAAAAATGGAAAGCCTGAATTGTCCTGTGTCCATTTCTGTAGTGATTAAAATGAAAGTACAAGAAATCTTCTGACTGTTGGTCTATGTAACCTCTATATTCCGTCAGTTCTGAGTCACTGAAGTAGAGATTTATGTAATGGATGTTTTCCTTAGAAATAGTAGTAGAAGTACTTCAGTGATGTTGAGTTAAATGGTGTGTGTGATACCCTAGAACTTAAACTGAAGAGTACATTACCATGCTATATTTTTCATATTCACCACTTTTTCAACTATTTTTTTCTCCGTAGTGTTTACACTATGTTTCCCTATAGTATTCTTCATTGGTCTTCTGCCTCAGGTGAATACATTTGTGATGTATCTCTGTGAACAGCTGGATATTCATGTCTTCGGTGGCAATGGTGAGTATTGTTTTTTATGTCAGTGGCAAAAACATTAGATTAGGAGCAGCCATCAGTTTAATAGGCTAGCTAAAAAAATTACTGATTACACTGTTGGTATTCCTAAACTTCTAAACATTGAGTAGTAATTGTATTTTTAAAAAGACTAATGGTCTTCTGATGGATTATTGAGAAATACAATTACTGTCCCAGTAAGTCTGTCAAAAAGTATACTTTCTTCCTCAACTGGTTTCTGTAGCAGTTCTTAACCATTCCCATCGTAACACTGTTGAATAAATGAGGAGGGAAATAAAGCCACATAAATTGCTCTTTAAAAAAATCGTTTGTAGGGGAAAATGCAAGTAGTTGCTGTGAGCTGAATTTTTTTTTTTTTTTTACATCAGAGGGGTGTTGCAACTAGGGCACTGATATCTTTCTTAAACATTCTGAAGTATTTTATATTCTAACCTAATTGCATACACTGCTTATTTTGTCTCTTTTCTATGCTATTCAGCTACCACAAGCCTGCTTGCAGCACTTTACAGTTTTATCTGTAGTATTGTGGCAGTAGCCTTGTTATATGGACTGTGCTATGGTGCCCTGAAGGTGAGCAAAATTTTAGACACAGCGTACAGCAATGTTTTGGTGTTCGTTCTCTGCTTCCTTGAATCTTAGATGCTTAAATATGAAGAAAGTGAATTAGAAATATTAGTCTGATTTGGTAGGGTTTTATACTTTCTGAGCTGTAATATCAATAAAGGAGATGAAATGCAGGAACAAAACAGATTTTTTGCTTTTAAAAGGTGTATGATTTGTGCCGGCACTAACAGGCTGGTTTTTTGGCTGAAAACACATGACACTTACCATCATTTCCATTCTGCATTGGTTCTTGAAAAAAAAAAATATCATGTAAGTGGCTGTTTTCTAGCACAGTCTTCAGGTGTTCATTTGTTAACCTCTCATTGTCTCATGTGACTATTTTTTCCAGTACTGCAAACCAGAAATAGTCTTTTCAAATTAATCTTTACTTCAAAAGAAACCAGGAAATAGTTGGTAGTGTCAAAGTGAAGATGTGTGCATGTCTATAAGGTAGTTAGCTGGCAAAGGGGGGAAAAAAACCACCCAAAACAACAGTTTTTCCTTGCTTGAAATGCCATTCTGGTTGAAAACACTGTGGTGTTAGTTCTGTTTGTTGGTTTCAGGTTTGTGTCAATAATCGAATGCTCTTGGTTCACAATTAATTGTAGCATGTGTGCCTTCCAACTCAGAGTTGATGGGCTTTTTTCCACTCTGTCACAGACGGTAAAAAGTTGCTAGAGGAAATGACTCCCATGATGGTGTCACGTGCAGAACATCATTAGATTTCTGTGAATTTGTACATTTGTCTTATTAGCCTTTTGTAAACACATCTGTTCAAGATAGACAAGCTTTAGCAAAGAACCACTGTCTCATCTTTGCAGATCCAATACAGATCATGAAAACAAAAATAAAACCACTGGTTTAATCTGAATTCAGCACATCAGAAAAAAAATAAATATGAGTAAAAACATGTGTAACTTTCAAAATTAAAAAGTGACTAAATGCGACTCTAAGAACCTGTGGTCTCAAGGAATGCAGGAAATTCTTTGTAAGGGTTATGAGAACAGATGAGTTTAATGATAAAGATGGTATGTGCTTAAGGGATGTACACTATGTTAGAGTTTCTGACCTGTAGTTAGACATTGAACAATATTTTTATACTAGAAGTCCTGTTTCATTTTTGTGGAATTGTAGTTAATTTTTCAGTTCTCTTACTAGGATATACATAATTCGTGTATGTCAGATAAGTGTTTTGTATATTTTGCCTCCTGCTTCTTTTAACATTTCATTTCTGTTTCCAGGATTCTTGGGATGGGCAGCATATTCCAGTTCTCTTCTCCATATTTTGTGGTTTGTTAGTGGCAATATCGTATCATCTCAGCAGACAAAGTAGTGACCCTTCTGTACTTTTGTAAGTGACTCAGTTTGTGTCCCTTCCCCAAGGAAGAAGCGAGTGGCAAGGGAACATTATAAATAATGTTAGGTATTGGTACTGTTTGAACTGCTAGTCATCAGCATTATCAAAAATAATATGATACTGGTTTAGTAGTTAGTGAAATTCTCAAATTTTGCACCTAGTTCCTCCTCTAACAGCAACCTTTCATTGTGACTTCTGGCAAATCACTTACATGCCAAAATTTGATTTAACTGTCTGTTGATGTTCTCCAAAATGCCAGTCAGGTGCCATCTTTCTGCTGGTGTGTTTGTGCAGAACAACCTGTACCCATTCTGTATTTAAAGAGGTGCTCGAAGCACTAGTTTAAGCTGAAGCCTGCATGTAGATTTTTTTTTAACTGTTTCTCTCACTTAATTTATTACTGTGTTCTTACCTTGAGTTTACGCTCAAAGCACTTTTTCAAATGATTTCATTTCAGATGTAGAACAGTAGGGATCTGTTTTTGTGATGAGCTTTCCTGTCTAGCACAGGGAAACATGTATTCATGTTGCTATTCTGAGTTGGAGTATTGATCTGATGATGACAGTATTTCTGATTCAGTTAATAATTATGTGTGTAAAACAAAATAGTTCCAGTAGGAGAAACACCTCCCACAGAATAGCCAATAGAGGCTTAGTCACATACCTGGGTTAGGCAGAGCTTGAACTTGGCTTTAAATTTAGCCATAATGTTGGATGAATTTGATAAGCAGTAATCTGGGGTTGATAGTGAGGGGCCTCTTCTGTGAACAGGGTGATTAATGATTCGTGAGTGATCACACAGAAGGAAAATTCTTATCTTTGGGTTGACGACTAAACCTTGTCCCATTGCACTTAGTTCAGATGACTTTACTCAGTTGGTATGAGGTCCTTGTCCCTAGATACCTGTTCTTTTGTTCTTTCCAAGTACTGTAGCCTGAATGCTTGTGTTTGACCTGCAAGTTCACCTATTTAGCTAGATGTGGTGCAGTTAAGGGTCGCAATACACTGCAATATGTAATTGCCTTTGAAGATCTAGGGCTCGTTCTGTAGTGAGCTTCCAGTCCATAAAATGAAATAATACATATTTCTGTACTACGTAGGCTATTGTAAGAAAAATCACATTAAGGGGTTGCGAGACACTTAGGTATGGCTAGCAGTGCTGCATATGGTCTTCTAAAAGCTTGGGTATAAGTTGTTTGGGCTTTAGTACCAGCAAGGTCTGCTAAGAATTTAGTAGTTTGGTCAGCATGGCTAATTCATGAATTAATCAGGGTAGTATAGATTTTTTTTTTTAATTATTTTTTTGTTGTTGTTGCTTTTAAAGTTTGAATTAAACCAAGGAATTCTTGATTTTTCTAATTGCTGTTGACAAATAGACCACTTCTATTCTAAACTTTGCACCAAGTTACATTTCTGTGCAGTTATTTATGAACTAAAGTTCTGTTTCATGAGTACTAAGAACTCCGCTTAAAATTCAGTATTTGTTCAGTTACTCCTGTTGGTACTGGAGGAACTGCTGTTTGAACAACATCTGGCGACTCTTCTTGAATGGTGGTCATTGTGTGCAACCAGGGGACTAATTCTTTTATAAATTTGAGAATCTCACCTTAGTAAATTTGTTCAGCCATGTGAAAGCACTAGTATGCCAGGATTATTTTTTCTTGTAATCAACTTGTAGTAGAACTTTTTACTTTGTTATTCTTCTAAAACCACTTAGAACAATACACGCTTTTCAGTGCATTCTTTTTTGTCTGTCTTTAAGCTCTTTAGTGCAATCAAAATTTTTTCCTAATTCTGAAGACAAAAACCCCGAGGATCCTCTGTCTGAAGTAAAAGATCCTTTACCTGAAAAGCTTAGAAATTCTGTGGTAAGTAGACTTTTTAATTTTTATTTTTTTTTTAATTCAATCTAAGCATTTACTTTATTTTGGTTTGTATAGCATCAATCTGGATCTTACTTGGTTCACAACACTTGTTAATTACCATGATGTTGATTAGAATGGATATCAGAGTGTTTCCTTTAAATCTGCAGATGAACCAATGTACTACACTAAGAGTATAATGCTTGTATTGCAATTTAATTTATTTAAAAGGGGGCGTGTGAGAGAATTGGAATTCCCTAGTGTGAATTCAGTGAAGTATCATTGAGGATTTTTTCTAGCTTATATTGGTAATAATAAATGATACTTGCTTTTGTGCAGAAGTTAGTGGGAAAGAGTTAATGGTGGCAAAACTATATTAACTCAGTGTTTCTAGTAATTGTGAGCAAGAGCTTTGTGCGTGCTGTTCCAGAAGCAGAAAATAAAAGTGGTGGAAAGTATTTGTTTTTTGGTTTGGGGTTGGTTGTTGTTTTTTTGTTTTGTTTTGTTTTAAGAGCAGATGTAACCTGTTCCATTTACTTCAGCACATATTTCGACTTCTTTGTACAAATTCACTCTAAATACTTATGAAAGTAGTAATATTTCAATGTTATTCTTTTTCACGCAGTGGAGCAGTGAGTAAGACTTAGTATGTTTAACTTGTACAAAAGAAGGCTGGACATTCATTTAACCCTTTGTAGGCCTTGGCTGTAAGAGAATAACAGTATGGATGTGTTTTTCCTAGTACAACAGGCACAAGCATGACAAGGTGCAGTGTGTGGAAACTGCAAGTAAGCATTTAGAGCAGAGAAAATGCAGTTCTTTTAATGCTTAACAGGACAGAATGACTATAGGAGCTGCAAGCTCCTCTTTAGCTCTCAAACTCTTTCGTTAGTCATCACAGGGGCAGGGGAGCTGGGGATTATGGTACATTTTTTTAAATCAGCAAGTCCTGATTTAAAAAACACTGAAAAAAAGTAAGTTGTATGCCAAGAAGTTAAGACAGCAGTAATTTCTGTGTGTAATTATTTGGCCGATTTTGGACTACGTAATTCTTGAATGATTTTTTCAGGGCTGAAAATATTAATGCTGTATTTACAGAGTGGGAACAGGTCTAAACTTGAAAACTCCCGAGTTGTAGAGGCCCTAAATACGTGTTGCCCCCTTGTGACAGAGTCTGGCATTACTCATTTTGTTATTTTTTACCCATTATCAACAGCTTTTCTTCATTTTTTAGGGGTAACGGAAAATTCAGACACATTCCTCAGGGTCATACTGAAGCTATCCTTTATGCTTCTGCAAAGAATGGGGGGAAAAGGGTTAAAGAGCCTTCTTGTTTCACCTGGTTGTTAGCTCTGTCTAGGTAGCTGTCTTCCAGAGCTCTTAATTGCCCCACAGTTTAAGCAATTCATACATCATAAATGGGAAGTTTGCTTAGCTCTTCCAGCTCTTTTGTCAGTGCTGTAGGGGGGGGTTATTATACCCCCTCACAGTCCAGAATGAGAGAGAAAATATATTGGTTATATTAATTTCTCCTGCCCCACTTTGAGTATGCATCTTTCCACTGAACTCATTTGAATTCATGCTCTTAGCTGTAAGATGTATATTGTGAAATTTCTGATAACTTGAAGTAATTAACACTGCACTGTAAGATTTATATTGTGAAATTTCTGATAACTTGAAATAATTAACACTGGTATAATTTGAAAATCTTTAATCGGTTACTGTGTTACTGCTGATGGACAGGAAGAATCTGAAGAGGACAACTGAAGGTGGTATTTTCTAAAATTATTTTGTTTTGACTCCCCAGAGTGAACGATTGCAATCTGACCTGATTGTGTGTATAGTCATTGGTGTACTCTATTTTGCAATTCACGTCAGTACAGTATTTACAGTTCTACAGGTAAGGTGTTCCATCATGTCTGCCACTTGTCTTCTATATACAAACACTCTAATGTGATATAACGCTTATTCTAGTAGTGCAGTGGGTCTCCTGACTAGTTTTAGATGGTCTTTAAATACATAGTGTGACAAGTACATGACCGAAGATCTTCACATTCCAGTGTTATGTGCTCAAAAACTCTTCTTACATTTTGGATTTTTATCTTAGTCTCTGACACAAAATGTCCTGTTTTGCTTCATATGTCTCAGTTAAATAGTGACAGGATCATTTTGGAGTAAGAAAAAATTAAACTTTTTCTAGGGGAAAAAAAAGTTTAAAAGGTTTGATTCTTAAAGATTGAGGGGCTGAACCTTGACTTAGCAATCGCGTGCTAGCGTGGCTGTTTGTACACTATAGCATAGGGGAGTTCCCCTTTTTACTGGAATGCTTATTTTACAGGACTTCAAAGAGACTTTGAGTCTCAAGTTTTTACTTATTGGTCTAGCTAATATTACTGTTTTGAATGCTTTTAATGTGTATATATGACTCCTACTTGATGATGATGACGTGTAACAAGATCCTGTGCTTGAATTTGTTTAAGTAAAGGCATTTTCCTAAAGAGTTGCAATTACTGAATTTCTTATTTTGGTATTTCTGTAATGGAACCGTTGGGTAGCTTATGAACAGCCTTATGTCAGGAGAATAAAAGTTTCTTGGATGTATTTTAGAAGGATTTTACCTTCCCACTGCTGCCTAGGGTTAAAGTGAGAAACTAATTTTAAAAAGCGTATGCATTTAGGTAGCTTCAGGTTTTCAGGTGAAGTGTTCCACTTAAGCGGATGTACTAGTTTTTTGAAAGAAAAATACCTATTCTGTTGTATGGCTGGACTTCAGCACTCTTCCCAAATATTACTTTCTCTCATGTTTGAGAAACTTGGCTATATACTCTTTATCAGTTGTATAGTTCAATATGCTTAGGCTTCACAGAATTTCTGAATCAGGAGCTTATAACAAGGTGATGCAATCCTAATCCTGCTGTGACATATCTAGAAATCTAAAGAAAATTGTAATATGTAGACAGCGTTACTGTGAAATCCAGTCTTCATACAATGTTAAATAGTAGTATTTTGTAACTTTTGTGAAAGGGTTTGGTCTTGGTGGGAGGCTTCTTATTCACCTTCTTCTCAAGAGAATATAAGATTAGTGATTTCGCCCCCCCCCCCCCCCCCAATGCTTATATACCTCCTTTTATCCAGCAGATTAAAAAGTAAATTGGGTTCAGCCTGTAGAGGATAATGGCTTTAACATTTATAAAATTAAGTGCAGGTGGGTCAGAAGCAATGGACTATGAAGGAATATTGGTGTACTGTTTTTACTTTAAAATATTTCTCAACTTAGTGAAAATTTGTTAGAAATAGGTGGCTTATTCTCTCACAAGCGTTTCTTGTTTGATCTTAAAGTTGGTAGTACAGCTTCTCCTGAAGTAATACATTCCCAACTTACATTACAGGAGCACCCGCCTAGATGTTGGAAAAGGTATTACATCATTAGTGTATGATTTTCTTTATAAAACGCAAACCTTAATTTCTTCAATTCTTCTTTTTAGCCTATTTTAAGTTATGTTCTCTATGCATTGGTGGGTACGGTAGGCTTTGTGACCCATTACGTTCTGCCTCAACTCCGAAAGCAACTTCCTTGGCATTGCTTTTCTCACCCGCTGCTGAAAACCAAGGAATACTATCAGTTTGAAGTCCGAAGTAAGTGTTATTCATTACACTTTTTTGAACTTGCTGTAGTTGCTGACCAACTTGTGTTAACCTATTGATACACTTAATCTATTTTCTTTATTATTCTCACCACTAGAGTATTTAATGACATCTAATCTAGAAATGTCTTAGTTTCTCAGCTCCTCATGCTTTCACTCCATGGCATTTTATGAGTCTCTTAACTGATGATGATAAAATATTACATGTGCTAACATTATTTCAGAGCAGTTCCATTAAAGCACACGCTTCAAAATCTTAAGTTGCGAAGTTTGTGCTAATGACTGCCGTAATAAAGGTAGAGTGTGTTTCACATGGTATTCCTTCAAGGTAGTAAGTTTTCAAATGTTTTAGAGGATTAGGTATGGTGAATGCTGTCAGAGATTTCATCTTGGCATGAATTTGATTCTGAATGGTACTGTTGACGTGTTTAACAACAGAAGGTAGTACAAGTGGCCTACTAATGGAAGAACGCACTAAGGGACCAGTCTTGGTAGTTGATCTGCATAAACATGCACTTGCACCTTCTGTTAAAGTTTACATTTCCATGAAGTCTTTCCATGGAAGCTCCAGAAAATATGAAGTTAGTTATACTGCTGATCAGTTTTCCATTATGGATAAATGTGGCAGTAGATTGTGGGGTCTCCGCTGTTGGAACACTTTTATTGGTAACAGCAGACTTAAGAAACTTTTATCAAAAATGACATAGAAACAACTGAACCTATTTTGTTTTTTCTCTTCAGTTAGTTTTCAAGGTAAGACAGTAACGAAAAGGAAGTGACCATTCTGTTGCTTTCAGGAGCAGAGAATTATCAGAATTGATTCACAAACTTCCTACCTTTGTAGCAGCTATGCAGTGTGGTCTTTTCACTGATGTCTAAATTGTGGGCTTTTTTCAGTGATTGGGTGTAAAGATGGATAAATATGAATAGTAGTTGTAATATGATGCCAGACTCTATTTGGAGGAAGAAGTGAAAAGTGCAGTTGTGTGCCTTAGGTTTTTAATCTACAAAACTAGAGAAGCTACAGTTGATGCCCTTTTGCTGATACCTGACTTTGGTATTTCCATATGAAGTGTTGTTTTCGGGAAAGATGAAAGTCATATCCAGTAATGTTAAATATAAGTTTGTAGCATCTTCCAGTTTGGTGCCTGTAACATAAAGAGAATTCATGCCGTGTCAATGACTAATTGTCTTTACGGCTTCTGTTGTAGAAAAGGAACGTCAGTTTTTGCTGTGGTTCATCTAGGCATTTGCAGTCATTCCATAGCAATGAAGAGATGTGGACCTTTTTCTAGTCTCTTTCAAGTATACCTTTAACCCTTTATGTATGCAGCAATGTTTAACATAACTTTTGCCATAAGCTCTTCGAGCCTATATTTGTACTGCTTTGCAAAATAAATTTTCTCCTTATCTTCATTTGCATTAATTTAAAAAATAGCAATCCTGTTACATATTTTGCAATTATTGTAGAAGTTTAAAAGAAGTTCTTAAGTCTGACATTTGTGTTGGCAGGTTACATGTGCTCTTCTATATTGTAGAGTCATAAACCTAAAATCTTTTGGTTTGAATATGGTTGGAAAACATCCTTTTGCATGAGATAATGTGTAATGTCAAACAGCTTCATCAGTATTAATGTTGAAACTATCGAAGAGGTGGCAACCCAGTTTGTTTCCTGCCATGGGCAGTAAGCAAGTAGCTTGCAAGCCATTATATTGTACATTTTGTGTAGATGTGTAACAGTGCAAAAACTACTGCGGCTACTGAGAGTAGCTTAAAGGAGCTTCTCTTTAATTCAGTTAGATAAAACTATGAAATTCCATGTCATGGTTTAACTCCAGCCACTAGGACCACACAGCTGCTCACTTATTCCTCCACGATCGCACCGGGGGAGGGGAGAGAATCAAAAGAGTAAAAGTGAGAAAACTCATGGGCTGAGATAAAGACAGTTTAATAGATAGAGCGAGAGCCACACATGCAGGCAAAGTGAAACAAGCAATTCATTCACTGCTTCCCATCGGCAGGCAGGTGTTTGGCCATCTCCAGGAAAGGAGGGCTCCATCACACATAACGGTTACTTGGAAAGACAAAATATGCCGTAACTCCAAACATCGTCCCCTCTCTTCCTTATTTCCCCAGCTATATGTGCTGAGCCTGACATCATATGGTATGGAATATCCCTTTGGTCACTTGGGTCAGTTGTCCCGGCTGTGTCCCCTCCCAGCTTGATGGGGGGGCCCCCTGCCTTCTTGTTTGCAGGCCAGTTTGAGAAGCTGAAAAGTCCTTGACCGCTTAGCAACAACTAAAACATTGGTGTGTTATTAGCATCATTCTCGTCCTGAATCCAAAATACAGCAATATACCAGCTGCTTGTAAGAAAACTTAACTCTATCCCAGGTGAAACCAGGACAGTCCAGTATGAGAATACAGTTAATGTTTGGCTCCACAAATTGCTTGGATCAACGATCTTTATTCTGTTAGCTGAGTTTGATTTGACAGTGCAATCTGATTTCTTCTTTTTAATATATCTTGATAGATGCTGCACATGTTATGTGGTTTGAGAAACTTCACATTTGGCTCCTTTTTGTAGAGAAGAATGTTATCTATCCACTGATAGTCCTCAATGAGCTTAGTAGCAGCGCTAAGAATATTGCTAGTCCAAAGAAACTGGATACTGAGTAAGTAGAAAAGGTTATCAAGTAATCTGAGTATGTCTATTGTGGTGCGAAATTAAATAGTGAGTTCTGGCCTCAATGGGAAGACAGTTAATGCTATTGCCTTAAAACTAAGTCAAGGAATAAATAAAGTTTTACTTTATTTGAAAGCTCTTATAGAACCAAGTCACCTTGCTGACTTAAACCGAATGGAGTATTGTTACAATGTTAAACTAGGAACCCAGATGAAGATAAACCATTCAATTCATAGCATATACTATAAAGATTGCAGGCTGCAGAATTATCTAGTAGCATGATATCAGAATTTTGTGGTGATCTTCAGAGTCTAAAATAAGATTATCTGGTCCGAAAGTTCAAGATAATGACAATACAGGCTGGTATTTTGTCATGTGTAAACTTAAGACTTGTGTAATGTTCCCTGAGTTGGTGTGCCAGCTTGCAGCTTTCTGCTCTCACCAAGGAATTCCCCAGGCCTTCCAGCCCCTACGTGTAATCTGTATCCAGATGGAATTGCAGACTGCCTCCTAAATTGAGCCTTATTTATAATTCCTCGAGCAGTGTATCTGACTATGTCAGCAAAGCAGAGTTCAGTAATAGGCCCTGCATTTTTTGCCTCCAAGGACAGTGACCAGGTGGCTTTTTTGGATTTGAAGCTCTATTGATTTAGAACAGAAGTGTTGTAGAGAAAATAACTCTTGAAACAAAATAGAACATGTATTTGGAGGGGTGGGGAGGTTGGATTTTTTGGGTGTGGGTTTGTTTGTTTTTAAAAAGCTTAATAATCCCTGAATCTAGTAAATTCTTGCTTTTGGGTTCATTACTGTTGTCACTGCAAGACCTTTGGGAGGAATATTGCCACTACATTACTTTAACGTTATTTTTATAACCCTTTGATCTGCCAGTTACTATCTCTGAAAAAGAATATCACTGTAAATTTATTAAGTTGTGGTTCTCCCAATATAAGCTGGAGCAGTATAGTCATGCAGGAAATAACAATAATCCAGTGTTCTTAACATCCTCTTGCTGACTAATCTAGAGCACTTCTAGCATTTTTGCATCTCAACATTCATAACCTAACTAAAGATCAGGTTTCTGTTCAGAGTACAAGGATATTTCACCTCTAATTTTTTTTCTTTTCTTTTTTTCTTTTTTTTTTTTGTGAGACTCTTACAAATAATGCTAATCCTTGAACATTGATTGGCTTGAGAATACTGATAGAAGGAATTGGATAGTAACCTTAAAAAAACCGAACCAACCAAACAAAAAAACCCAAAACAAACCAACACCCCCCTGCTACCTCCCACCCAACTCCAAAAGCAAACCCAAATCTAAACCTTGAGTTTGAAGAGACTGGCATTGCATGACAACAACAATTTAGGTGGTCATTAAACCCTTTTTGGACAGCAGATAAGTAACTGTTTTGTGTGAATTTCTTATACAGGTTGGGTGCTTTAATGATCACAATAGCTGGCTTGAAGTTACTGCGTTCATCATTCAGTAGCCCAACGTGCCAGTATGTCACTGTTATTTTCACAGTGCTCTTTTTTACTTTTGATTACAAAAGTTTTACTGAGACCATGCTGCTAGATCTCTTCTTCATGTCCATACTCTTCAGCAAGGTAAGTTTAACTACTATTTCTAGGTGCTTCAGGTCATCCAAAAGGGAGAATGGGTAGTCCTAACTGACACGTAATCCTCCAGATCACCAGTCCTATTAGTACTGTAATCAATATGCTGTGAGATAGCTAAGACTTCTCCTTCCCAAAGCACTTACTTTTGCTTGAGAAAGCATATGTAACTTTCTGAACCTCTCATGAGTTTCTGTTAGTAGAACAATGAAGTGCGTATTGTGTTACTTGCTTCATTATTACATCCTTTTTGTAAGTCTAAAGGCTTCTGTCTGGTAGACCAGTAAGAACTCTAGGGTGACCAGTAAATTCCTTGCAATGTTTGTGTACTGCGAAGCATGTTGATTCTCAACCAAATCACTAAATTTTTCTTTTTTTTTTCTGTTTTTCCCTTTTTTTTTTTTTTTTTCTCCTGTAGCTTTGGGAAC
>VFFE01007204.1:153034-182002 GCA_008921705.1 Burhinus oedicnemus
GGTTGTTGGTTTTTTGGTTTTTTGGGTTGTTTTTTTTTTTTTTTTGGATAGTGGTGGTTTTCTTCAAATATAAATGGCTCTTATAGGTTGTTGGTGTTTTTTATAGGATTCATGATGAGTTTGCCCTCTGATCTTCTCTAACCCTGCCCAACAGTTCTGTTCTACCTACTGTTATTTTCTCTTCCATCATCTCGCTCTTGCTTTATTCTCTAGACTCTCCTATAGGCTTTTCGTGTTTCCCCCTTACCTTTATGTGTCTGCTTTACTTCTTTATTTATCATAGTAGTATGCGTTAAGCTGTTTTTGCTTTTTATTCTTCTTAAGTAATTTAAAAAAGCCAAACACTATTTGAGGGTGTCTCTGTCATGGTGATGAGATCAGTACAGCAGTCATTACTGAGATACTTCTGTGCTCATCTGTTTTTGCACTTTATTATGTGGAATAGATTGATGGGAGATGCATGAGTGGAACTGAAGGAATAATTTGGAAGATGGAAGACTGACTAAGAAGGGAAAAAATTTGGTCAAAAATACTAAATGTCACTTAGCATTCATTTTGAGTTGTTCCTTAAAAAAGGTGGTCTGGGGTGTGGAGAATGACCTTGAAACAATGTTGCTGTTAAGAAAATTGTAGGATTCAATGTGAAGTGATAATTGACATTCAAGCTTGATGTTTTTCTGCAGATTCAGATAATGACCCAAATCCAATCTTCCTGCAGGTTCAGATGATAATAACCTGAATTCAATCTTCTATGAACATTTAACCCGTTCCCTTCAGCACAGCCTATGTGGAGACTTGTTGTTGGGTCGCTGGGGAAACTATAGTACTGGGGACTGCTTCATCCTAGCCTCTGACTACCTCAATGCACTAGTACACCTTATAGAGATAGGAAATGGCTTGGTCACCTTCCAGCTGAGGGGGCTTGAATTCAGAGGTGAGTGTGTTACACTTCCTTAACTGTCTGTACTAAAAAGTGGACTTCTGCTTTGGAAACTTCATTTATTTTCAGTTTGATCCTGTAAATTAATTGCTTTGAAAATGGGCTGCAGGGCCACTTTATGCCCCCATCGCTTGTGAGGAAAACTAGCTTGCTCTTGCAACTAAGTCTCTCTTTCCATTTTGGTGCAAAATGGCTACCGTAATTGATTCTTAGAGACACATAACTAAAAACGTGATCCTAGGATGATAAATTAAGCTAACCAAATCTTTCGTGTTCATTGGCAGATAGTTTACTTGGTGTTACAGAAATATAAAGATGGGTTGGATTCTAAACACTTTTAAACACGAGTCAATGTTAAAGCAGTCATATAAAGTGTTTAAGTCTTTCTCGTTTTCTCTATTTTCTCCTAAGGAACTTACTGCCAGCAGCGAGAAGTAGAGGCCATCACTGAAGGTGTCGAGGAAGATGAAGGTTTTTGTTGCTGTGAACCAGGCCACCTTCCTCACATGCTTTCCTTTAATGCTGCCTTTGGGCAGCGTTGGCTTGCTTGGGAAGTGCTTGTGACAAAGTATGTTCTGGAGGGTTATAGCATCACTGACAACAGTGCGGCTTCCATGCTTCAAGTCTTTGATCTCCGGAAAATTCTCACCACTTACTATGTGAAGGTATGATTCTGATCAGTACAGCCCTTGGGGGAAGGTAGGCTGGATTACACCTGGGAGCTGCTTAATGTCTTGAACTTTCATGTGAGGATCATAGAATGTGGTGCAAATTATAGATGTATGAACACCTTCATCAAAGGAGGACAGAGTTTGCTGTACTGATGATTACTTGATACTCTGGTACATGAGCAGGACAATGACCCTGTAGTCTAGAAGAGAGAGGGGACACTTTCTACCTGAAGCTGAAGTAGGAACTTGAAAGCTGTTACCCAAATGTAATAGCTGTGTTGTAGATGAAATGTTAAGTAAACAGTGTATTTCTCTTGGAGAAAGCCGGGCTGCTTTGGTCTTTAAATGCTGTCCAAACCATCTTGTTGTGGTTTGTTTTTGGTTTTGGTTTGGGGTTTTTTTGGGGGAGGGTGCGGAGGCGCACAGGGAAAAAGCCCTGTCCTGCCTTTTATTTAACATTTGAATTCTTTAGAAATTCAATATTTAAGCTTCCATGTTAACTGGATAACAATTCCGATGAATTTGTTTGTTTTTCTGCAAAATTACAGTAAGAGTCCTGTCCCATCCTTTTTTTCTTTTCCTTATTCCTTCAGTGCATGCTTCAGAAATCTTGACGGTCTTTGAAAAATATGCCTGTATACAAACCTGTATTGTATTTTCTGTGCAAATTTGTTGCATATCTGAGCTAAATAAATGATATTGTGTATCAGTTTTGTTCATTACCAGGAAAATAATGCAAACGAGTTGAAACAATTGAGATTGCTGACTCTTCTTATTGCAATACTGACTCATATTTTTAACTACTACTGTTTCAGGGAATCATCTATTATGTCACAACATCCCCCAAGCTAGAGGAATGGTTAGCTAATGAGACAATGCAGGAAGGACTGCGGTTGTGCACAGACCGCAATTATGTTGATGTAGACCCAACATTTAACCCAAATATTGATGAGGATTATGACCACCGTCTAGCAGGGATCTCAAGAGAGAGTTTCTGTATGATATATTTGAACTGGATAGAATATTGCTGCTCTCGAAGAGAAAAGGTAAGTATGAGCATGTGAGGAAAGCCATTCAGTATTCTAGCATGGTCTCATTTTTTCCCTGTCTGCTTTAATATTGGTTTTTAAAACAAAGATTTATAATTGGGGTATTAATTTGTAGTTTACTGGTTTTGATCTTCTGCTCTTGAGTTGTGAATTTAAATAAATTCTGTAAGTAGTGTATGATGTAACCTGTTCATTAAGGAATTTTCATTTACTAACTGAAATCAGTTGAATCTTAGTTAGGCATTTATCTACATACAAAAGGGTGTGTTTATAGAATTGATGTTTTGTGCTTAGATGTCAGTGTTCACAAATCAACCCTAACTTAAACAAAAAACCACAAAACAACCCCCCCCCAAAACCAAATACCTTATTGACAGATTATAAAACTGACTGCTTCTTTCTTAGTGGTCATAGAATACCATTCCTTTGGACCACTGGAATTGTTGGCTTGTGAAAATGATCATCCTATATTCAACCCTTTTCCCCCTCTCCAATTCCCTTCACGTTTTAAATAGAAACATTAGTACGTTTGTAGAGAAATGCCTAGACTTCTTACTGTTTACAAAAAAAAATGTGATCTAGTCAAAGTAGCGTTGCCTTTGAGAATAAGCAGAAATTGATTGAGATTAAAGGGACAAGAATATAATTGGAATTTATGCGTTTAATGAAGGATCTGAGACTTCAGAGTTCAGTTTTACTTTGGAGGTAAAAGATTAATTACAAGGCCATTTTAACGGGTGTAAGATTTTAAGCATTCTGCAGTCAAATGAGAAACAATAGCTGCAGAAAATTTTCCCTCCAAGTCATGATCTTGTGAAATATTTTGTGTAGGTATTGAAAATCAGGTTTAATCGCTTGAATGAATGATATTATTATCTAGGGTATTACATATCCTATACAGCTACTACTGGCTTTGAGCTGAGGGCGAGTTTCACCCAAATAAAGCTGTAGTCCAGGGACGTTTTCAGTTAACTCAGAATTATGTACTCCTAACCAGTAAGTGAGAATCCACTTTATTCACTAAAAATGCTTTTGTCTTAAGCCCATAATTTTGCTAATCGACAGTTTGCATACGAGATACATGGTATCCATGAAGAACTTTGCTTGCATCTGTTCAGTTTACAATTTGTCTTATTTCGAATATAGTATGCGTGTGTCTGCCTTTACAAGTATTCTATGTACTTGCAAAACTTCTAATAAATAATTCTTATTGAAAATCTAAGCAAGGGTAACTGGTGTGGTAGGTACATGCGCACGCTTGAGTCTGTACCGCTGTATGTGTTTGGGTCTTTTTACTCCATCTGGCAGAACATTTTTTCTGTTGCGATTTCTTTACTCCGCTCACCTGAATATTCTCTTTTTTCTTTTGTTATTACAAGCCACTGGATTCAAGTAAAGACTCACCCCTGGTGACATTATGTTACGGACTTTGTGTTCTGGGGCGGAGAGCATTGGGAACAGCTTCACATCATATGTCTAGGTAATAAAATATTGTTGTAAGCTTCTCTTCCTCAAAATCCCTCTGGGTTCCTAGGTTAGGTATTAGATGAATACCTCTTCATAAAAGAAATAGATATTTAATGTCATCTTTCTTTAAAGTGGACAGATATGCTATGTAACCTGTCTTCATTATAACAGCCAGTGAAATGTAACCCAAGAACAGCAAATGAGGGAGAACTTGGATTTTAGCGTTTTGTTTTATTGAACTAATGCAAGATGGGAATTCTGGTGCGGGTAAGGAGCAGTTATAACTGATGAACAAAACAACTGGTTGGGTTCTAAAATTAAGCTCCACTTCCTGCTACAGGTATGTGCCTTATATGGAAATAGGGGGAGGAAGAGGACAGCTTCTTACAGAACACACATATCTTGATGGAAGCTAAATCAGACCATTATGATAAGTTTCACAGTTCAGCTGGCTCTGTGGCAAGCAGTTGTGTTTTGTACAAATCTCCTTCAGCTTAAGTCTGTCATCACATGGCAACCTCTTGCAGACTGACAGCCTCATCTTACTTTAGAAAGCCAATGTAAAATAGAGTTGTATGTTTCAGAAAAACACAAAGTGATGGTTTAAAAAGAAAATAAAAAGAAGCATAATCGGATGTGGAAGCTATTGGTCAGCTGGTTGCTAACTGTAAAACCTGTTCTACTTCACTTTCAGGGGAACTGTTGACTAATTCTTCTAAGTACCAGCCAATTGTCCCCTGAAGGTCTTGCAGATACGCATTTGCAAGAGTGATTGGAGCATATTTGATTTTTCACTCTTAAGTTAGCTTAGTAAAAGGAAACAATGCCTTTAAGCATGAGGAAGTTGTGAACATTTTTATTCTGTACTAAAATATGCACAACTGAAGCTACATACCCTCCTTAACTGGTCCGTTGTGGTGTGGTATATTCCCTGAAAAGTTTTCTCTTTAGAAGTCTTCAGAATAAAGTCAGGCATTCCTCACAGTGTTCCTGTTTACTTTAGTTCATGTAAATAGTCTGTTGCATGTATGGTTTATTCATTACCTGTTCAGTGCACATGGACGTTTAGTGTCCAAGCTTTGCTTACACACATATCCTTACTCATACATTCTCTTCTCCTTGTCTTGTCTGGAAGTTCTCTTTATAGAGAAGAATTGTGTGCCTTTCTGTACAGCTCAGTATTTTCTCCTCTTGTCAGTGATGATAATTGTGGATGCGTTGTATTTCTGTTAATATTTGGGCTGTTTTCTTCTCCCCTCCCCCCCCAACAGTAACCTGGAGTCCTTCTTGTATGGCCTGCATGCCCTGTTTAAGGGTGACTTCCGTATATCTTCAATTAGAGATGAATGGATCTTTGCTGACATGGAATTGCTGAGGAAAGTAGTTGTTCCTGGAATACGGATGTCACTTAAGCTACATCAGGTGAGAGATTACACAGGAGGATGTGTCCAGTTATTTTTATTTCTGTGCATCCATTCTTTTAAAAATAAGCGGGTGGGAGAGAGAAAGAAGAGGAATAGACTAAAAGGGCATGTGATAGAGGTGGACAACTGAAAATGAGGGAATGTCTTGTCCTTTGTTTTATGGAAGATGATATAGAGGAAAAGGGAATGCAGTTCATGCTCAGAGCTTGAAAGTTACATCAAATATGGATCAGAGAATATGTCATGCCCTGTTTCGTATTCATCTAGAGATAATTCCCTTATGAACAGCCGCTCTGATATTTTCCCTCTCTTCCCCTCACCACGTATATGTAATTGGCTTAAAAGGTTATCATGCTGTTCAAAGCTGCACAGCCCTCTCTTCCAATGGAAGTTGTTTTTCTTGTTCTTTTTTTCTTCAAAGTGTTGTAGTAACAGACACCTTGGCATCACTTATTGATCCTGTCAGTAAGGTTTCAGGTGAGAATGAGAAGGTTGCTTTTCATTAAGCTGAAATTGGGGTTAGTCGTTATAGTGAAGTGAGGGTGAAGATGAACAATCTCAAATTCTGTCCAGTGTATCTATTAACTAAGCTCAGCGAGTACAAGAAAGCATGTACTGAGTGATAAGCACTCTGTGAGGAGGGGAAAAGTGTTGGTACTCTAGAAGAGTCTAGAAATCCCCCAAAGCTAGCAGTGATTGAATAAACCCTTCACGTAACGCAAACTGCCTGAATTTAGCAGAATGTGTATGTTAGGAGTATGTGTAGCAAAGTAGAATAATTATAAAATCATTGTTGAAACCAGCAGAAGTACCATTCTGAAGTGTTCTCAGTATATTTGGGTTACTGTGCAGAATGAGCTTGAATTAAGTCAGAGAATGAAAAGTGAGAAAAATCCAAATATTTCTAGCAAAAAAAGTTTTTTTCTGAACATTATTGTGTTAATCTGTAAAAGGTGATTTTATTCACTTGCAGTGCAATAGCATATCAAGGCTTCAGCCACTGTTGGAAATTTAGCTGTTTACTTTCCAGTTAAAAAAAGATGGTGGTTATGTGACTTAATACTGAATTGAACTGGCAGTAATATAAGTCGTGTGGTAGTATATGCCGAAATAGTTTGTCATCAAGTATTAATGTGAACTTTCAAACAGAGAATACAGATAAACCTTAATGTTTTTCTTCCTATTGCTATTTTCATATAATACAGTCTCAGTGAATAATCAGTGCTTTACTTAAGTATGTTTTATGGTTGGAGACTTGTGAATAAGCAAAGAAGCTAAAACTAAAGTGCTTCTGCAGGCAATATAAATAGATATAAATCTAGTGTAAAATTCAACTAGGAAATTACTTGAATCAATAATAGGCAGGTCCTTCCAATCATTTTAAGTTAAAGGAAGCAAACAGAACTAATCTGCTGGAAAAGAGGTCATCTTTAACAATGATCTTTAGTAGGTATCTGATATTTTTGATGTCTAACTTTGTGTAATGCGCTGAGTCTTTCAAGAGTTTGAGGTGTGAAATGTTTGATTTTTATATGTAGTTACATCTGAAATGTTAATCATATCTTACTGAACATGTGTTCTTGGAAACAGGATCACTTCACTTCTCCGGATGAATATGATGATCCTTCTGTCCTTTATGAAGCCATAACAACCCATGAAGAAAATCTAGTTATAGCACATGAAGGGGACCCTGCCTGGCGGAGTGCAGTTCTTTCCAATTCTCCCTCCCTCCTTGCTCTGCGTCACGTGATGGATGATGGCACCAATGAATATAAAATCATTATGCTGAATAAGCGGTATCTCAGTTTCAGGGTCATAAAGGTAAGCATTGTGTACATTCCACAATGTGACAGTACGTTGTGGTATATTTTTATAACTATACCAAACTGCTGCTTCAACTCAAATCACTACTTTTTTGTTACTGATCTGTTATTACTAGGGCTGCTTCTTCTCATGTAGTGGAAGTATTTAATCAGAAAATCAGTTCCTGGCTTAAAATATCTTATTTCTCATCCCATTCTTAGATTTGCTTTATTCTCACTGTTGCAGCCTATGCCCATAAGTTCAGCCTTTTAAAGAAATGAATACAAATGTTTGCAGTTGTGCAGTGTGATATTACATACACTCGTGAAGGCCTAGGCATAGCAAAGCAGTCGCACACACTCTCATTGTTTCACTTTCTGACATAGCCTTTCTACTTGGCTTTTGCAGGTGAATAAGGAGTGTGTGCGTGGCCTGTGGGCAGGACAACAGCAGGAGCTTGTCTTCTTGCGTAATCGTAATCCAGAAAGAGGAAGTATCCAAAACGCAAAGCAAGCTCTGAGGAACATGATCAACTCCTCTTGTGACCAGCCAATTGGATACCCGATCTACGTCTCACCTTTGACTACTTCCTATTCAGATAGTCATGAACAGCTTAAGGAGATTCTCGGGGGAGCTATCAGCTTAGGAAACATCAGAAACTTTATTGTGTCTACCTGGCACAGGTGAGTTGAGGAAAGGCGTTCTCATTAGTATGTGTTCATGCTCTCGGATTCCATTAACTAGTCTCATACATGCCCAACACAGCATAATTTATCATAGTCAGTCACATAAAAATAAATAAGACTTGACTTTTATTTCAGGCACATCTGTAGCATATGGCAACTGCTTTGGTACAGAATTAATCTTCAAGGCATATAAGTAACTATGTAAATACAAACTATGTAAATGAGAGCTCAGAAAAAACAGGAAAAAGTATAGATGCAAGAACTACAACTTTTGTTCTAATGTCAGGTTTGATAATGTGACACAATGCAACTTCTGTGATATTTTTTTCAGTACCATGACTTTGCAGTCTATAATACCTTCTTTACAGAATCGGGACTATTTGGTAGAGTTCCTGTCTGGCGAATATTTAGCATGCAGGTGCCACTATTAATTTTTTTAGGATATGCTCGTACATAGTAACGCAAGCTTTAGCTGTTGTTCAGAATTTCATGAGCGCTTATAAATACCTGTATGTCAGAGCCAGAACAAGTAACTGGACTGATGATAACATAATCCTTCCACATGACCCCTCGGTAACCCAGGACAAAGTGTTACTGTGCTGTGTTATATAGGCCATGAGAACTTTTACTGCACTTCTGGTCCCTTAGGACTGTGGCTCCAAAAGCAACAGTGGCAGCTGTGTGTAGCATTCAGAAATGTACATCCCAGTTCTTACCAGTTCTGGGAGCTGGTGCCATAGTCGGAAGAGTACTGTAACTGTTCTAACGGTCACATTTACACTTAGACCTCTACAGCACATCAAAACAGAAGGTGCTGCTTCACCCCAGAATTTGCTACACTTATTACAGTCTGTGGTGTTGTCTTCTGTCGCCATCTGCTTGTCGGACACATGGATAGAATAACAGGTGAAAGTATGATACAGAACAGTATTTGGAACCAAGCTGTGTGTGCTTTCGGAGTCTGGATCCCAGGGGCAAATAAAATTGGAAAGGAGTGTTCAGTGTATTTGACTGCGTCAGAAAGAAAACAATAACAAAAAGTAGGAATTGAAGGGAGGAGGAATGCGCAGTGTTTTTTATGTCCATCTGAAGTTTATTAACACAGACAATGTGGTGAAAAGTCTGTATGGTTATGTACACTGGAAAATGTTGGCTAACCTACTGTCTGAATGTTCAAAATTCACATAAGAATTTGTGATGCAAATAATTGCAATATGTGCTTCAAACAACTGTGAATACGTTACTGAAGGTAACAAGAAACCAAATACATGAAAAAGGGGGGGGGGAACAACAACAACAACAACAAACCCAAACAAAAAAACCAACAAACACTATTTTCCTGCTCATCTGAATAGACAAAGATTTTGCAGTGTAAGAATACACATATGACTGTGTTAAGGACCATAAATTTTACTAAACCAGGGTGTTCTACCAGCACTTGATACTTAGGATTTTATCACTTATTGCACTTCAGAGGTGGCTTGATTTTTCGAAAGTTATTTTATATGAGCCATTTGGCTTATCATAAATAACGGTTACTTGAATAGCTGTCATGAGGAAAATTGCAGTCTCCTAGAAAGCAGCATTTATATTTGCAAAGCATATTCTGAGAAAATAAAGTCAAGTTTTATCTGATTGTAGGGAATGCTGTGGATTGTGCCGAGTAAAGCCTTTTGCTTGTCATCATAAGGTATTTCTTAGAATCCTGATGATTAGGAGGCCTGACTTAATGTGTCAATTGCATTGTTTTCAGACTAAGGAAAGGCTGTGGAGCTGGCTGTAATAGCGGCGGAAATATTGAAGATTCAGATGCTGGAGGTGGAGCTTCTTGCACAAGTAACAATGCAACTATCAATGAGTCGCAGAGCAGCATGTCGCAAGGAGGAGGGAATGCAACTACAGGGCAGGGACCTGGAGCAGTACAGCACCCTCCTGTTGCACCTCATTCCACAACTCTTCCTGCAGCTCATCCACCAACTCATCCCTCCACTCTGGGTAAAGTTAAAATAAAACAAAGCAACAATTTTATACGAGTACAATCCTGTTGCCAGAACTGGCCTTTCAGCTCTTTGGATCAGGCCTAAGTTAAAAGAAAAAACAAACAAAAGAGACTTTATTATGTAGTGTTAACACCTGCTGGATTCATCTCAAACTACAGTGCTGTTTTATGCAATGCAAGGTTCCCGTACAGAGATTTGAGCAATAGGGGTATAGTTGTGCTGGCAAAATAGATTAAATAACTTTTTGTAACACATCTCTACAGATTGGATCTTTTCACTTCTGTTGTATTGTCTGAAAACGCTAAACTTGCCATTTTTTGTGAATGTCTTTGTTTCGTATTTATACAGTGGAATGGATTCTCTAGTATTTTAGTGGAATCCTATCCAGGAGTCTGTAGTCATCTGTAGTTAGCAAGGTGATAAACAGTAAAGCTGAGAAAAAGCTTTCCAAACACTGCCTTTATTCACAAAGCATATAAAAGTGTATGTAGTTGAATGAACTTTTTTTTTTTTACACAACGTAATTAGGTCTGTCAGCTGTGGAGAGGTATATACAAGTACTAAGTATAGGAAAAGCAATGACACCAATGCTCATAAACTGCAATTCCTGTTTTTCACTTTAAGTGTATTATTTCTGAATTTGTTTAAAGACAGCTTTTGTGCTAACAATTTTTTTTACTCAATCTTTCAAAATCCAGTCAAGCATATTAAGAAAGAATATTTAGTATTTTGAAATATGGACATCTCTACCTGTCTTAATGCCTTAAGTATGGGAAACTTAAGTGTTAAATTAAGAAACAAATTGTTAATGCAGGAAGAGCAAGGCTGAAGCATTTTTCAAGCTACTTCTCCTGTAGGGATGGTGAATTGAACAGAATATGAAATTCCAAGATAAGCCAAATGAAATATATTCAAATGCTCTGCTATATGAAATGCAAGGGAGATCTGCAATACAGCTGTTTCAGATATTGTTGATTAGACCCATCAGTTTTGTATCTAAGTACTAGAACATTTGTGTGTTGGCAATCTAATGTGTGTGGGAGGCTTTATCAAACTCCTGATTCTGTATCTTTTACTTTTAGGCACCAGTCACAGCTCTCACTCTGTGCAGTCAAGCCTTGTCAGACATTCCCCTGCCCGTGCCTCAGTAGCTAGCCATTCATCCTATTGCTACGGCAGTCGTCATTCATCTCTTCGCACATCCACAACAGGCTTTGTGCCTTGTCGGCGCTCTTCCACCAGTCAGATATCCCTTCGTAACCTCCCATCATCCATCCAGTCCCGCCTATCTATGGTGAACCAAATGGAACCTACTGGCCAGACTGGGGTCAGCGCGCAGCATGGACTGCCTTCTTCTAGCAGCTCCAGCCAAAGCATCCCAGCCTGTAAACAGCATGCCCTTGTGGGCTTTCTAGGGACAGAAGGAGGGAGTAATGCAACTGAAACTCAGTCAGGTGGCAATGCAAGCCCTGCAAATCAAATGCAAGCCAAAAAGGATGACGTTATTTACAGAATTCAGGTGAATAGTCCAGAAGAACAAGTTAACCTATGCTTCCACATGCTTTTGTTAGTGTTACCTTGTATGTTGTTGAAATCACTACTTTTAAATACACAGTCTGGAATATCTCAATATACAACTATTGTGCAGTTACATTTGGAGAACTAATATGAGGAGAAGGTTTTCTGGACAACCAGCCTTCCTGCATGCTTGGACATCCCTGTTTACATTACTTGTATGTTTTGCTGTAGTGCAGCTTTGAGAATGTCAGCTGAACTCAGTTCCCCTTCGTACTTAGTTTGCCTTTAGCTTTACATGTTGTAATGAATAAATAGCTTCATTTGCAGGGCAGAAAGCAACCAGCTTTTTTTCTTTTAAACAAGTAGATTTTCCACAAAAGTAAGTGTAAAAATACACACTTTCTTATGTATTTATGCATTTTCATATGTATCTATTCTTTGGTTATTGCCACAAGTCTGGGTTTACTGAGCAGCAAACAGTATACCATTGACTAAGTTAATCATGACAGCCTTACTCATTTTGTGAATATCCAGAAATTTGTATTCTTGCTCTTCTAGCTTTTATTAGCCCCACATACATGTCTTTGGCAGTATATTAGTGGGAAACATCAAGAACTGTATTTAATAGGATAGATTGTAACAAACGTGATTTCATTGCTGATGTCATCTCATTTTAGGGTAATCCTAAGTAAACTTAGTAAACTGCATCATAGTGGGCAAAGTTTAAAAATTGATTTTGCAGGTCTGTGCTTAGTAGCTTTCCTTTGCAGGCAAGGG
This sequence comes from Burhinus oedicnemus, assembly GCA_008921705.1. NCBI lineage: Eukaryota > Metazoa > Chordata > Aves > Charadriiformes > Burhinidae > Burhinus > Burhinus oedicnemus. Next base: position 165,370 of record VFFE01007204.1, read on the forward strand.
CCCTTTTATGAAACTGCTTAATTCCGCTGTGTGAGGAGAATACAGGCAAAGCTGACGCATGCCCTTGGGTAGTGGACATTATGCGGTTCTTTCTGTCCTTAAACAGGAAAGAGGTTTCAGGAGTTTTCTCCTGCTGCCCCTGTGGAAAGACCAGTTTACTTCAAAACATGGGGTGGGTCTCAACTGACTGTGCTAGTAGATAAATAGTTCTTCAGCCTAACAGTAAATTCTCTAAGACCGTGTTTCTTAAGATATTCTGCAAGAAGTGATGAGCCAGTTTTAACAGCTCATCATCACTTAACTCTTCCCTCCTACCGGACCACGTGCTGCCAATGCTTATGTTGCACCAGCCCCTCAGACCCTGCCATGAGCCAGTGTAACTGAAAGAAGGGGTGGGAAAGGGAACCAGAGCTGCAGCTTCAGATAGCAGTGAACTGGTGTGTTGTCAGCTGTGCCTGAAATCACAGCCTAATTTCCAAATTCTGTGCTGCTCAGGCTTTTTCCTAGCCTGGAGCTTGAGTTTCCAACATTGAAATTGGTCAGAAACCGATTTCTGTGTGTTAAAGTCAGTTCTCTGGAAGTATGCAAAAGGTTACAGTTTATCTGTTTCTTTTAAATTTTGGCTGAACTAACAGTCAAAACTCAATTCCTACTTATAGTTAATGGATCCCAGTCAAGTACTGGAAGGGATCAACGTGTCAAAAAGGAAAGAGCTGCAGTGGCCAGATGAGGTGATACGGCTAAAAGCTGGAAGAAACAGCTGGAAAGACTGGAGTCCTCAGGAAGGCATGGAAGGCCATGTAAGTTTTGCTTAGAAGTTGACAAGCTAATTTTAAAAAAGGCTTGATTCTGTGGCTGTCTGCCTAGATGTCAAGGCCAAAGATACATGCAATAGTAAGTTGGATCAGCAGCTGTCCTCCAAGTCACTGTTGCTGGAAGAGCAGGTCTAGAATCTTAATTTGAAGCAGAGGAATATTTCTGCAACTGTAGCCAAAAGATGCAGAATGATGATTTAAATGTTGTCAACCACCTCTCCTTCCTTGCCTTCTTCCAGCTCCTGTCATGAACTCTCAGGCATTGCGCTCATTCATCCAGCCTTCATTTTCCTTTCCTTAAACTGTCAGTCCTTGAGCAAATACAGAACGTCAATTTACCAAGTCCTTAATTGAATGGTTAACAGTATTTGTTTTTAAATTATTCAGATGAAAATAGAGCCAAGTAAGATTGTCTTCAGATGTCTCTATTATATAATAGGTACGTGATAGGTGTTTACTTTCCTTTAAGAAGGAAATCTGCTGTAACTAAAATGTGCAAAACCCTAAGACTTGAAACTCCATTTCCCTTTTCCTTAGGGGTGCTATATCTGCATTTTATAAAAATTCACTGCATTAGTTAGAAAACTTACCTCTCAATTTAGGCTCTCTTTAGGAAGAAAAAAAAAAAAAAAAAAAAAAAAAAAAGAAACAAAAAAAGAAACAAAACAGCTCTTTGAGGCTTTTTGGTTTTTAATGAGGCATACTTTGTTTTTTTTAAGACGTTTGTGTCTATAAAGATGCTCCAGTGAGTATTCTTTCAGTGATAAATAGTAAAAGGGAAGAGTCACTGACACTATGTCCTCATTGGTTCATCAATACAACAGTATTTTCATTTGGAATATGTCTGTTCTGACACTTCATAAGAAGTTGTTTTGACTGCTTACCTGAAGGCATTACCTGGAGGTGTTATTTATAAATTGGATTCAGGGGCTGGGTTTTGTGCTCTGAAAGTCCACATGACTGTGGATGTATGTGTAAACTTCGGGTAAGAAATGGCGATATGCTGATAACACAGTGTATGCCAAATCGACCTCTGTTATATGTATGTGAAGGAAGGGCTCTGGAAGTAAATTCCTTCCACAAATGATTGTATCACAGTTGATGCTCCACTCTTAAGATAGTAGAGTTATCTTGTAGGTAACACCTAGGAGTAGAATGCTGTTGTAAACATTCATAGTTATGTTGGGTTTAGGCGTTATACTTCTGGAGTTTCCTTGTTTAGCTATTGCAGATCAAGAGTGTCATAAAGATGGTGAATGTAAAGGGTTCTGTCAAAACATGTCCTGTTGCCCAGTATCATGGGACAACTTTTTTCAGGAGTTTGTGAGCCTTTTGCAAATTGCAGTATGCTGACATGTACAGTGATTGATGTTATAGAAAGATTAAAACAAGAGGATTTGAAGGTCAGAGTAAGCTAGTGTTCTGAATGCTTCTCATCTATTTTTAGTGCAGTGTACTGGCAGGGTTTTTCAGAAGAGCATCTTTTAACCTAAGAAGAAATGGGGAATGCACCAGATTATCCCATGTGTGATTAGGAGGAGAATATTTAACTTGATGACATAGTTTCCACTGCCTGCTTCAGCTGCCTGTGTTTAAACACACTAGTATCAGTAAAGCCATTAGTTCTTAGGACAGTTTTCTCTTTCTGATCCTGTGGCTGCAGTTATTTCTGGAAACAGGCAGAAATTATTCTTACTTGCTGAAATGGTGCTTGTCAAGCAGTTTACCAGCCAAAGCCTTATGTCAGTGCTCTTGGTATAAAGTTCAGCACTCAGTTGCTTAGAACTTCTACTACGTAGAAAAAAAGTTTTCCTAACTTTGCATTTTATTTTGCTGATTAGACAGTACAGTCCATATAATACACAAAGACATTATAGGGTTTCTTCAAGAAAGTGAAATGTAGCAATCCTCTTTGTATTGTGGCTACTTTTTCCACAACTTTGAGATTAAGGTATACTCTGTGTTATCTTTTTATGATACCTGACACTGGCATGCAGAAGAACCCTTTTCCACCCAGGAGATTCTTATCACCTCTTGACTATCTAGTGACATCATTTTGTATGTTGTCAGTCGCTTATGGGCATCAAATACATGCCAGTCATGATAGAAGAAATGGTAAGACTGAGGGGGGGGGGGATGGTTGCAGTGAGTTATAATCTATGTACAACGTTTGCATATACGCAGTTTTAAGGAGCCACAATACTGATGCCCTTGAGTCGGCCCTTAGCTATCTCAAAGGCACCTGTTCTAAGTTGGACAACAAGGATGTAGTACTCAGACTTAATTGGGAAATGTTTTATGTGCCTGGGGATAGAATATTCCTGGCCTCACTCCATACAGCAGCATAAAAAGTTTATTTGGACAGACCTTGATGAAGTCAGACTTGGAACAGACCACTTAAATATCATGCTGTTGCATTGAACAAAGGAGAACTAAAGATGCCATGCTTCCTTGGCTGAAATGCTCTGCCTGTGGATGCAGTGTAGATCTCATGCAGTGGACAAAGCTGAATCTCCTTCACCCGATGTTAGAGAAATTGGCAGCTGTCAGATGGGTATAGTGAGGATTAAGGGGGTCTCTTGGATTTGATCTTGGAAGATGTAGATTACTTGTGGTTTTCTTTCCTTTTTTCCCCCACTTGTATCTTTAGAACTCCTGAAAACTTTACTGTCCTGGATTTTGTAAAAATTAGTTTTATTTGGTTTACCTTACCTTGTCTTGAGTTTAGGGTTCTTTTCCCACAGCTGGCAAATTCGAGATAATTCTATTTCTATGGAGCTGGCAATACTTAAAACCATGTTACTGGAGCATCCTTGTAGTTCCTTTGGGGTGCCCAGAAGTTAAGGGTGTATTTTTATGGTGGCAGCTGAGCAGAGACATACAAGGTCATACAAGGGCCTGTATGGAAGAGGGACCTTCTGATGGTCAATATCAGGCAGGATCCTTGGAAGCAGCAGATCAAAGGACCTGAATTCTGTAGATCCAAGGGAGTATGGGACAGTAGCTTGTGGCACTGTTTCTGAAACCCTTCCTTTTTGTAATATTTTTTTCATTTTAAATTATCTTTGAATAATTTAATTTAAAAGGTCAACCTTAAATTCACAGTGAGTAGGGAACAAAATTAGGGCAAGGAATTTGACTTAGAGGAGGCAGTAGTTTACACCTAACTCCTGATAAACAACAGTTCTGTGCTATTATGTGCTGCACAACACTGAGGTATTTTAAGACTATTACAGCTAGAGCATCACAATATCCCAAATCTGTACGTGTACACTTTTTTCAATTGTTACTCACTTTGCATGAACTGTTTGGTTCTGATTTGGGTCACGTTATTTGTTCCTGCTGAAATTCAAATCTAAGGCTGGATGTTTTCAGGTAAGCTGTGGATCTCCAGCAAGACTTCAGTGAAGTCTAGCACTTACGTTATTGCTCCTTTTGCCCTGTAAGGGTCTTGAATTATCAACCACAACTTTGATATGGCAGCTCTCCCTGTGGAATTTATGTCGTCTTACACTTTTTTTCCCCTCCCCTCTAGGTGATTCACCGCTGGGTGCCTTGCAGCAGAGATCCAAGTAGTCGGTCCCATATAGATAAAACCATCCTGCTGGTTCAAATCGAAGATAAGTATGTTGCTGTTGTTGAAACTGGAGTCCTTGAACTTGGGGCTGAAGTGTAAATCTCTTTGAGACTGAAACTTCCCCTTCTCCAACGGTTCAGAAGAGAGAAGGGTCCAGAAGAAGCAGCTCCTGGGACGTGAAACTTCAGTCCGGTTGTAGGAAAGGACTTGAAACACAGATTTGTCTAAGTCCCTTTCCCCCAAATAAACAAGTGTAAGAAATTTTTTTAAGTTGTTAGCTGCTGAAAAAACATTTGCATGAAGGATAGATTTGTTGAGACATATCTTTTGTTTATAAATTTTGTTTCTGCATTGCATAATGCTTTAAATCAACAAACTTTTCAGTTGTAAGATCAGAGCACCTCATATTTTTCTAATTGTTTTGCCAAAAATTGCCATGTCTTGTCACAGAATGCGTGGAATTCATCCACCTTATTTTAAAGAAATTGACTACAAACCTTCAGTTTGGTGAAACAGTGTAAGGGTTTCAGGTGTGGCAAGAAGAGACTGAACAGATGTATAGATTCTTATTCCTTATGAGCTAAACATTAATGAGAACTGCACTAATTTTTTACAGCAATGCACTAAAAACAACCCTGAGATTGCTGAGAACATTTATTTATATATATATAAATATAAGTATATAAAATACCATTATTTAAATTGCCTTTGGGATTAATCCCCTCCCTCTCCATATACATGTTGATGGTAAGGGCTGTGCCATGGGTTTGGTTCTACGTTCTGTATTTCATACAAGTGCATTTGCTGCATCCTCTTCACAATAAATGGTGAAATAACAAATATATAGAAAAGCACCTGAGTATCCCTGTACTACATCAGACTCTATTGTGGTGGCAGTGGTACCTCAAATCTGTACAACACATCTAGCTTTAAAGTGGACCCCTATATGCTACCTTTCATCTTGTCCCTTTGCTAGCCATGGCTACTTTGCTTCTTTACACCCAGAGCTGGCTATGCCAGCTGGCTCTTCTCTGGCAGAGACAGTTGTTTGAGTTTTGTAGGGGGAGGTGCAGGTCCATGATTACTTCATGGATGCTTAAAAGTTTTTTTGATTCCATCCAATGTAAAAAACAGCAACAACAAAACCCCCAAAAAACAAAACAAACCAACAAAAACTTGACTTCAGCTTTTAAAGAGCTTTTATAGAAGGCACAGCCCCTAAACTTGTATCACTTTTACCACCTTGCCTTTTCTTTCCCTTTAGTCTTCATTCTTTTCTATGACTTGAATTTTATTTTCTGTGATTATATATTCTATGTAAGTGTAATTTGAGTATTTATAACTGTGAAGTTGAATTATTCATGTGTTACATATCCTAGGTTTTATTGTATTTTTTTAAAAGTGTGTATTCAGGGAAACAAGTAACTCAGAACTATCATGGGAGTGTGAGAGGGAAACTGGTTTGTTCTTGACTTGCAGTTCCTATGACTCACTTCTCTTAATCCGTAAGAAAAAAATGTACCTGTTGTGATTGTTTCCTGTTTCTGACCTGTAATTATGTAGGACTCTGTGGGGAAACTGCACACAGCCCTAGCTTTTGGGAGCAGCCATCTTCTTCCCAGTCACCTCTGCTTCTTTATCTGTAACGTAACCAGAAAAGACTTCTGATATACCACAGAGGTTATTGTAATTATTTCTCTGACATCAGAGAAACCTTGTCTGTTATGTCCCTAATGTAACAGTAAAATTATATGGGATGAGAAAAAACAAAGGAAGAAACAGCTACCTAAGAAATACTGGTATTCCGACTCAAGTCACTGTATGCCATGTAGCCGTGAAAGGGTAAGTCTGTGCGCCTGGTGGCTAGTCAGTTCTTGATACCTTTCCCAGTGAATTACGCTGGGACCTTGCTTACATCATATACTATGCAAACTTGTACTCAAAGTACTGTGCATCTTACAGTTGCATATTACTATTTGGTTTATGCATATGCAGTCCCATTTAATCTTGGTATAAATGCACAGTTCTGTATCTACCACCATTGAAAAAATTTTGCTGTTCCACGTAGTTTATTGTATTTGCACATTCTGGTGTAGTTGAATTCATCTCCTGCATATCTGAAAATGTAGTACAGTAAATGAACCTTCTTCAGCAGTCTGGTAATGTTGCTGTCAGGAACGAAGAAAATGTGTAAGTTCTGAATTGAAGGTGTTTTAGTTAAGGTTTTATTCTGTGTCCTTCCCTTCAGGTAATTACAGGCTTTCCTGTATCACTAGGAATATTGCTTCATTTTAGAAAGAGGAATTTGTTTGAAAATAGGTCCCCACTTGATATTAGTTGCACGAGGTTTTTTTCTTGTACTGAAGCCTTGAGGTAAACAAATGACTGAAAAACAAAAGACACGGTTGGTTTTTGTTTTTGTTTTAATCTAAAACTTGACTAAATCAAGTTTCAGTATGTTAACCTTGGCTCTGAACAATCTCTTTTACTCTCTTCAGGGCAAGATAATGACAATGTCCATTGCTGGTTATAGACGTGATAGGAATTAATGGCTTGTTAACATAAAAATTCTAGAGAATATGTAACTGCTTGGAATTACATCAGCAAACAGCAGATGGGGGAAAAAGAAAGGCTTTTTTTAAGAGGCAAAGAGCATTGATGGATCTTTCTATTTTTCTTAATCTTAAGGCTTTTGATGTGTTACCTTCAGGAGATGGACTTTAATGTGGCCAGTTAACAGGTTAATACCTTGTTTCAGATATTCAGCAAACACCTGTTGTGAAGCCGTTCACGTGTAGTGCTCGTACCTATTCTAGATCTGCTCAACAGAAGCCACCTAGTTGAAATTTCACTCTTCTGTAAGGCTCTGGAAAATTAACTTTTTTTTTTTACGTTTTCCTGCATTCAGAACTCTTAAGATTCATATACGATTTTTATGTTGGTTTGTGCAAAGTTTGTATTGGTTTCCACTGTGCATGTGACAAAACTGTGTGTTTTAACTCCCCCCAGGATAGATAGGTCCATGGAAACCTCTGTTCCAGATGGAGGTGATATTATCTTTTGTTTTCTTCGGCCTTTGTCTTGATGCGTAATATTTTTCGCCTGCTGTGTGTATGGAAAAGATGAGTATTTTCAAATTACTCCTGTCAGTGCAGATTGAGCTCAGCATAGAGCAGATTTTTTTTTTTAAGCTCTCTAAGCTTTCATGAAAACCCATTATAGATGAGTGCTTTAACTCTGTCCACTTGCATTGTGTGATATTCTCTGGCCATAACATTCCAGTTGAGTCCCTTTGTTTTAGCTTCCAGGTAGGTCCCAATCTATTTTTTTGTTTCTTTCAGATTTCTTTAAAGGTGGTATCAATGTGTACATGAGTAAGGACTTACTGCTCGCTAAAACAAATACTCAATTACAGGAACGTGCTTGAAACCCCCACTAGTCAGATTATGTTCATTGGTAAAAATGGCTGGTACTTAATTTTTGTAAACTTCTTCCCATTTCACCTCCCTGTGAAATCTTTTAAAATGTTCTGATTAAAACAAAATCCTAAAATGTGTATATGACACCACTGATGACATCTAGACTTCTGTGCCACTTGCACTGTATGATAACGTGTGATGAATTCTGGGGATCTTTCTTGTGATTCAGTGTTTGAAATGACTTTAGAGTTGGGGGGAGAGCAAGGGGGAAGATGTTGATGATGATTTTTTTTTTAAGGTAATTCCATGTAGGTTGAAAGGTCCTACAGCCATTTTGCCTGGGTCATTCGGCATGTTTCTGAGTGGTGATCTCAATTTGCTGGTTGGCTGTGTGGTTCATCACCAGGCATTCCTTACCCCCATATTCACAACCCCTTTGGGAACTGAAGAACTCTTATGAGAAGCCTAGATGACCGTTGAGGTGAAAGATGAAGACCTGTGGCACAGGTCCATGCCCTTGGCTGTTTGGCAAGTGGCCATAAAACTTTGTCTGGACTTTGGGCAAGGGGGGAGAAGAGATGCTTTACAATTGGGTTCAACTTCAGATTGTTTCTCTGATAATGCACACACCACCATATGACCTAGGAGTGTAGATACAAAGACACTGCTTTAAAGATCTTTCTTGGTTACAGAACTCTCCATTCACAAAATGGAGCAGGATAGATTGCATTGATTACCATTAACAATATTATTCAAACATTATTCAACTTATATTGGATTTGGGGTTATACCACCACAGGTTTTATGTACTTGATTTTATTAAGGAATTTTATACCTATTATATAGGCATCTATTCTTTTCTTGTCTGGCTTGCTATTTGATAATCTAATGCAGTACATTCAGTGGCGCTGGACTCTTTCAGAAATGATACTGGTAATTACTGGTGCCTTAGTAAAAAAGTGGGTACATAACACCTTGGTGGAAAAGTAAAGCATGTGGCGTATTTCACCCCAGCATGATACGCATATTTCCAAAAAGATGATTAAGATGGCTGCTCCAAAAGATTTTGGGAGTATAGATACATCACTTGGTCACAAACATCTGAATATGAGCAACTTTTATGACTTCTGGTATGTACAGTTGGAAGAGATAATCCCCGTACGCCTAGTCCACAACCGACAGATGGCAGTCAAATAGCTGGGTATGTTAACTTGTCACACAGACGCCCCCAAAAGCCTTGACAATAAGCTGCTGGTTAAGAAACGGAGGGAGAGGGGAGTAGAGCGTAAATGAGAGGATGGCTTTGGTTTTTAACGGACAATGAAAATATATATTGCCTCTACCAGCAAATGGATACCTTGCCAGGGATAGGGATATATGTACCTGCGTGTCTGTGAGTGTGTATGTGTCTGCGTGTGTTACTGGAAACAGCCTGTAAATATTGTAGCTGTTCAAAATGGAAAAGGCAGAGAGGGTTTTTTGCAACATGTTGCAGCAAAAGGACAGTATTGACAGTGGAGAAACACTGAGAAATAAAAAAAAACTTCTTTTTTTCCACTTGTTGTCATTTATTGCACTATTACATTCTCTTAAGATGTTGTTCTCACAAATTCCCTGTAATTACTATTTTAAGTTCCCCCACATCACCCTTTAATGAAGGATTCTCTTATTTTAAAATTATTTCTCTTACATAGCTCTAGTAGCAGAAAGGAGAACCTCAGCTATTCCTATATTCCTGCCAGCATCATACCTGTTTTCATGCCTTTACGTAAATACGAATTCCATGTGCCCTCTCTTCTACAGTTAAAGTGTTTTTCTCTTGTCTTTATTGAAATATTTTCTGTATAATAGATTTCCCTTCTCTCTGAATCTTTTTTTTTTTAAGCCCAGAACACCATTGTACTGTCTTTATGCTCAGTAATTTTCCATTCTTCATACTTCCCAGGGAAATATTTTACCTTAATTAGTTTAATTAGTGATTTCTAACTTTCTGCCGTCCTTGATCTGATAGCCGAGTGCAGCATTGTGTGAAGTCCTGATGAATGCTACACTTACGTGAAGCACTTGTCAATACAGTGGCACTAATTTAAAAATACTCAACTGCTGTCTGTACACTGTCTCGCGTTCCTTCATGCTAGTACAGAGAATTACAACATCATCTTGTCCCTCTGAGTTAGAAGTGACTTGGTCAAATGTAAAAATGCTGGTGATTTAGTCATTGGACAGCTCTGGGTGTTTCAAACTAAAGATGGGATGTTTCCTTTTTTAAAATCAAAACAAAACATCCATCTCATGGAACTTGTTTCTATTTGCCTGCACTAGACAAGGTGACTTGACCAGCAGCTGCCTGAGGCCTTTATTTATGAATGAAAGAAAGAACAAATATAACAAATGTTCTAAAGAAAAACAAGTCCTTTTTAATAAAAGCTAGTGAGTCTCTTTGAAAAGATCAAAAGGTTGGTAACTGATGTGCTTACAAAAAGCAGCTGAGGTTCCAGCTGTATTTTTTTAACAGTGACTATCAAAAAAGGACATGAGCAGCAGTTCCAGTGTGATTTAGGGGTGGCAAAGGAGAAGATGGATTTATGCTGTAGTCCACTGTTTCTTGCTGTTGGTGTCAGGCTAAGGACTGCAAACAAGTGAAAATTGGAGCCCCAGTTAGTGGTTGGGGTCTATTCACCAGTTTGGTTTTGCCTGAGAGGAATCCCATTCATGTGCTCCAAGACTCTGAATCCGTGTGAGCCGATGCCTGGGAGCCGGACATACACCTAGTCTGTGCAAGTGTAATGCCTGTCACATGGCTTCCTTGTACTGCCAGCAGTGATCCTGTGTCATGTTTTCAATCAGCCTTTCTCTGAAAAATAACTCGTGTAGAAAGATGATAATTGGGGTTCAGCAGAACATTGCCATGCTTACTTCTGAGCATCTTTTAAGAGAGTTTTCCCTTTTGGTTGGATCAGCTTAAATGGATTTTGCTCCGATTCCTCAGAAAGTGGCTTGTTGGGTGGGTTGGTTTGTTTGTTTGTTTTTTGCGTTGTTTTTTTTTCACCGTAGATACTGGTGCAGAACACCTTGTCATATCACAGCTCTAACAGCATATAGTGCTGATGATGCACGGTACCAAAGTGCTTTTGGTGGAAACTCAAGTTGCTCAAAAAACAAGCTCTCACAGCTAAACTGCATGTGCAAGAGGTCTGTTTTAACTTTTTCCTGGCGGTTCAGCCTTCTGGGCTTTGCTACATAAACAGATGTTTTGGCTGAGCGTTTTGGTTCTTTTTCAGCTCTGTTTTCTGCCTTTATACTTTTGTAACTGAAAAGTCAGGTTATTTTGGGCTGCTTTCAGTCTGTCAAAAAAGTGTTAAGAGATGAGCTGTGTCAGACACGAGTCTGAAAAGGGTAAAGTTGCAGAGCAGCTAGTTTTTAGGTAGGATTGTGAAGCTTTAAGAGGTTATTTAAGGGGGGGGCGGGGATCAATCTTTGAGTCCTAGAGTGTTGAAAAGAGGGGGAGAGCAGGTGGATAGCGGGCCCTCCTACATCTTAGCAGTGGCTTTTCCCGGGTGGCTGAAGGCGACAAGCGGGGAAGGTGCTGCTGCTCCGCGCCCGCCCCACGGCTGCTGTTCCCGGGCGCCGGCGCTGTCCGCGCCGCTTCCCGCGGGCAGCCCCGCGGCAGCTCGGCCCGGCGCTCTCCCCCGCTGCCGGGGACCGGGCACCGGCGGCGGCCGGGGGCGCCCCGCGGCCGGCAGGTGGCGGCAGGGACCCGCCGAGCGCCCGGGGCTGCCCGGCAGCCGGTGCCCGGCCCCGGCGGTCGGAGGAGGCTCGGGGTCCGCTGTGGCTGGGAAAAGCCCCTCTCCGGGCCTGGCGCCCCTGCTTTTAACGGGGGGCGGAGAGTGGTCCGCACGGGAGGAAGCGGACGAGCGGGGGGCTCGGGGCAGCCTTTTTGATGCCCGCCAGCCCCAGCGCTTGCAAACCTCCGCCGGAGAGGACGCAGCGAAACACAATGCCTGTGATTGCGGAGAGCTAGCTTTTACATCCCCACCTGGCTTTCTGCTTGCTCATCTGTTCTAGCGAGCCTGTCGGGTGTGTTTCTGGTTGAGGTTTTGTTGGGTTTTGGGTTGGTGTGTTTTTTTTTCCTCCAGTGATGCCATTTTAATCTCCACCCTCTGCCAAAGCATCCAGCTGTTCCTGCTAGGCTAAGCAGCAAAGCTGATAGCAGCGTTCACATGCAGTAGGTTAGCGCTGAGCTGCCCCCTTAATCCTGCGTGGAGAGGAGAGGACGCTGCAGTCCTTCCCTGCAGGGCTGGGGGGGCTCCGGCAGGAGCTCCTGTGGCAGAAAGGCCCTGCGAGTTCGTGCCCTTGTGGTGGGGCTGCCGCCTCTCCCTTATGTTGTTAGAGAACTGACCCTGCTTTAAAATTATAAGCCTTTCCTCCCTATCTCCAGGTGGGAATGCAACCTCAGCCCCAGAAGCGGGAATGTGCCAAGGGGCAGGGCAGGGAGGAGCAGAGGGCAGAGCAACAATCCCTCCAGCGAGTGCAGAGGCTGAACGGTTCATTTAGGGATCCCACAGCCTGAAATAAGGCACCTGGGACCTTGCTGGGCCACCGCGTATTAATATCGATGAGCTTCCCACACCCGTCAATGAAAACTGCTGAGAAATTCTTCCCGTGGCGTGGGAGCAGAGTAGCTGATATCCCCACGGCAGCACAGGCGGCGTTGCCCACTGGTTAGGGCATGGTGTGTCGCTGCCCTCCATCCCATACGTGTGCCCCCAAGACACTGACGTACCGAGGCGGCTGGGGCTGGCTCCAGACCTGTGCTGATCCGGCACACCGAGAGCAACAGCAGCATGTGCCTGACCACTGCTGCAGCCATGGCGTGAGCTCGGGGTGGTTTTCTAGGAGCCTTTTGCCCCCATCAGCTCTGCTGCCAGCTGGCTTTGCTCGGGTCTGTCTCCTTCCCTTCATGGACCAGGGCAGGGATGAATGAGTTTGATTGATTTAGGGGTTTTGGGGTTGTTTTTTTTTTTTTGCATCCTTTCAGATGTGAGAAGGGAGACACCCAAACCAATGATTTTCTTTGACTGTCAGTGATCCATGGCCAGTGAACAAAGTAGAAGAGAGGAGCAAACAGCGAGAAAAAGGAAGACATATTGGGGAAAGGGCATGTGAGGAAGGAGAAAGACTACCTTCATCTTTTTGGAAGCTGCAAGGGATGAAGTCGGCAGCCTCCTTCCAGTCATTCCCCTGTGTTTAAATGAACCAGAGATTAATTCCTCAAAAGTACAAATTAATACGAATACAGTTCTGATTTAGCAAACACCAGTCTTGGAAACTACTAAAAAAGTTTCTTCACTGCAATGTTTTGTATATATCATGCTGCATTATCATTCTCAGGCAAAGCTGCAGATTAGACCTTGGTTTAAGAGCACAGTGTCACTGCTCCTTGGCGATGCCGGGAATGAAATGGCTGTTTCCACATGCAGTTCTTGGAAAGGCACGCTAACTCCTGCAACCCAAACACGTATCTGTACTGCAGTTGCTCGAAATGTAGGCTGACGAGGATCTGAGTGGCCCCTGCTGCTTTTTCCGACCCCGCATCCCTTCCACTGGCATGGCAGGTCTCACAGGATGGCTTGGAGAGGCATACCGTGAACCTGCTTGGAGTTCAGTAACTCTTCTTCACTCCTGCTGTGGAAAGAAATCCTTGGGACCTGCACCTTCGTGAATCTCCTGCAAGCCTACCTGCTCCATCTGACACAGGTGCCAGAAAACACAGGCAGGACACTGTTGCCAGTAAGTCAACGCAGTCTTTTTAGAAAACAATTTCCTCCTTTGTCGGTGGAGCGTGTTTTACACATCCCAGCAGTGGCTGCTGGGGATGCAGAGACGGTAGCAGCATTCCCCAGCAACAGGCACCATTCCAGCCCTCCTCCTCCTCTTTCACTGTGGGAACAAGAGGAGTTTGGAGCACACCGGCTCCCCCTCCTCTGCGCTGTCACCACCGCAGTACAGTAAATTCTTCTATCTTGTGTGCTCCATATTTACCAGCAATTTGAACGATCGGCCCTCAGTGTTCCCCGAGAGGAAGCCAACGCCATTCGCAACGCCTCTCCTGGCCGGCACAATCGCAAGCACCGTCATTCAGATGTACGGAGAGCAAAATGGGTAGCAGCTCGTCGCTCTGCAGGTCACAAGACAGCAGCGCTCTCTGGAAGAACAAGCGCTCTGATACAGTAGGAGCAATTACAAACTACAGCTTCCCCTCTTCTCGTCACTCTTGTTTGCTATTAATCGAGTGGTTTGTTCCATTGATGTGTATTGTGTACGTCTAAAGCGAGACTGGGGCTGTGTCCTCCCCTTGAGCTGAAAAGAAGTTAGCCCAGTGGGGCTGGCGATAACCCATTGCCCGGCCCCTCCCAGGGTCTCTTGCCGGGCCACGGCACAGCCCAGCAGCTGCATTTCTTGCCTTCTCAGGATCTTTTCTATGAACAGCAAGCAAACCTGCTTGCTGCACCCTGGGGTTAACGCTCTTCGCTCACCTCTGCGTAAGGCTTGGAAACCTCTGGGCTGTAGCTTCCTGCAGCTGCCCTGTCTTTTGTCACTGAATCAGGATCAGTGAAAAAGATGCCTGGCTGTGACCTGGATGATATGTTTTATGGGTACCTTACCTGATTTTTTTTTATTTTTTTTTAAATTGCATTTGAAAAATGCCTCTACTTCAAGGTAGGTTATTTTGTTGCTGTTCAGGCAGTACCCTGGTAAAAACCCTTGACACACGTCCCTGGGTGGCCATTGGCTTCTCGCTGCCATCCCTGGAGCCTGGACATGCCCCTGGAGCCTGGACATGCCCTTGGAGCCACAGCCATACTTCCCCCGGCTCTGCCAGTGCACCCTGTTGGCATTGATCACCTCCATGGCAAACAGCACCAGCCTGTCGCTGCCACAGGGCCAGCTAGGCAGAGAGAGGGTCACCCAAACCGCAGTAAGGGCAGCAGCACCGATGCGTTCACTAGCAGCGGCTCCATGTGCCTTCCCCCATCCCGTCCCACAGCTGCATGTGCTACGTCCAAGTCCCCCGCTGACCCCTCTGCTTGTGCTGCCCACCACCGGATCCCACCAGCACGCCTGCCAACCCGTTTGCCTCCTGCCAACACACAGAGAGCCAGGGCTGAGGGCTGAGAGCCGATTTGCTTTTTCTACCTCTTTTTTTCCGGTTCAGTATCATGCAGAGTGTGTTAGGACCAAGGAAGCCAGCATCTGTGAGATGAAATGGCCCTGACTTCATATGGAAGTGCTACTGCTTGGGTTCTCCAAATCAAGCGGGCACCCTGTGCCTGGGGCCGTCTTTCATCCGCTGGGCAAACCCTCCAGCCTGGGTAAGGATTAGCTGCTGTCTGGGAGCTTGTGCCTGGATAATAAATCTGCTGGATGGGTACCTGCATGAGGTAGCATCACAGGATGATTTGGGCTGGAAGGAACCTTCAAGGACCATCTAGTCCAACCTCCCTGCCATGAGCAGGGATGTCTTTCACTATATCAGGTTGCTCAAAGCTCAGCACTTCCAGGGATGGGGCATCCTGTTCCAGTGCCTCATCACCCTCATCATTCCTTGTGTTCAATCTAAACCCACCCTCTTTCAGTTTAAAACTGTTGCCCCCTGTCCTGCCGCTACAGGTCCTGGTAAAACACCTCTCCATCTTTCTTGTAAGCCCCCTTTATATACTGAAAGGCGAGGTACCTGCTGGGTGTGAGGAGTTGGGAGCTCCAGACAGCAGAAACAGCATTACCCACTGTGAAGCTGATAAACAACTGAGACTGATGTTAAAGTGGGACCAACCCAAGGGACGATCAGATGAAAGCAGTTACATTTCTGCCTGGGCAGCCCCACGGGTGCCCCACCTTCGCTGCTGCAGCAGAGGTTGGAGCTTTTGGAGCCCTGTGTGTGTGCTGGGGCATTGCCGTGAGCATCCAGCTGCTCCCCTCCCTCCCCTTGCGCTGTAAAACCCTTCCTGCCGTACAATAATGAATGGAAGTGACCTGCGTAATGAGTAATTGGCTGGGAGTGTGGTGCTGGCCGGGATTACAAGTTCAGCTGTAGATGATGTTACCCTGCACGGCGCTCTATTTTTGACACAATTGGGTTTCCATTATGGAAACTGCATTCCCTGAAGGAAAAAGGTAGCGGTGTCGGCAGAGTTGGGCTTCGTCTCGGGCATGAAACGCACCATGTAAACACGAATAAATGCCATAGTGAGCCTGGGGGAAGCGGTGCTTTTTCCAAAATCGCATGCTCACCCTTCCCGATGGCCAGGGAGCCGTCAGCACCTGGGGGGAGGAAGGGATGAAGGGGAGCACCCCCTCATCTCTCTCACCCCTGGCCACAGCAACTCCTCTGGGGAGGGAGCAGATGGGCTCCCCCTGCACGCCCCGCTGCCCCTGGCCGCCCCTGGCCCCCCAGCACCGGCAGGGGCGAATGCCACAGAGCTGCCCCCGGGAGGCCTTGGCATGGGCACCGCTGGAAAACTGTCCAGGGGCCATCCTCCGGCTGCCAGCTCGGGGTTTAGAGGCATGCCATGACTTATTGTGAAGTTATTCTCTGTTTTATTAAATATTTAGCAACAACTGCTCTAGAGATTAGTGGTGAATGATAGGAAAAAAACCCCAAACCACACGCATGACTTTTACAGTCGGGTTTGGTGTACCAGTACTCCTACGCTCGTGTTTCTCTCCCAACAGGAGCCAAATTGCACAGCTTTATGTAACCGGCTATATAAAGAGCGCCTTGAAGGAAGGTGAAAATGCCACCCCCCACCCCCACCTCACCC
>VFFE01007204.1:182022-259447 GCA_008921705.1 Burhinus oedicnemus
GGCCCCCCCCCCCCCAAAGGCAGCGGCAGCCCCAGTGCTGTGCTTAAAGATGCCCAAGTGCCACTCAAAGATGCCCAAGCGCCAGCTCGGTGCCCAATGTGCACCCAAATGCCCGAGGCTCATCGGTCCCCGGGAAGCTGCTTCTAGCTCTGGCGTATCACTGCCCGAGGTGTTTTCATGGTCAGGGGTGGGGGGGATGGAGGAAGAGGAGGGAGAGTTTGCGGGCACCATGCAAAGCATAAACCGGGCAGTGTGTTCAGGCTGAGAGCCTTCGCTTGCCCGGCCGCAGAAGGCATTCAGGTGGGGTGAGCAATGATTCAGCCTCGTGGCTGGTCTCTGGGCCTTTCAGAGTAAAGCAGGGGCAGGCCCTGGGGTGCTAAAGAGATCCCAGGACATATTATTATATATATATGTATATATATGTATATATACACACACATACGCTAGTTTCTGAAATAAAGGCTGCCTTCCAGAGTTGTGTCCTGGGATGCCTGCAGCAAAGCAGGCATCGCATGAAGATTTAAGCAGAAAGCGTGTGGGTCACGTGAGCCGCAGTCTCGGAGAAAATTGACGCTGTAGCTCAGCGTTCGTGCCTGAGCCCAACTTGGGGATTTGTTATGGGGTGTTCGCATCTGCGGCTGCAACTGTGTTTTCATTTTCATCCTGCAAACGATTTATAAACAGCTCCTGGGGACAAACATGGCTTTACCGGCTCTCTCTCTCATTCATAAACACGCAGATGCTCACCTTTCCTAACTCTTCTCTAAATGTTTTCCTCGCTGGTTTTAAATGATGCCTGGGAGGATGTGAAGGGTGGCAGTGAAGAGAACTATGCCTCCGTTGTGCACATAATTACAAAACAGTCATATAAAATACATAATTGCTTGAGTGAGAACTGCTTAAAATATGAATTCTGACTCAGCTGGCAGCTGCTGTACCAGGGGCCAAGGATGCCGTGGGAGAAGGTGTCTGTACAGAGGTTAAAGCTGAGCATCAAGGCATGGGGGCCTGGACTGTAGTCAAAACTCTGCTGCTATGGTGACTTTTGGATCATTTTAGTTCTTTCCACCTCCCTTTTCATACCTTCTCATAGGTGAAAACAGTTTTATCCACCTCATGGGAGAGAAGTGTCGTGGGAAGCAATTTCTCTATATATGTCATGCTGTAAAAGTTTTTGTAATACTGATGTAGACGTGAGCTCGGATTTTCTCATTTTGGGGGGGAGGCGGGGTTTCTGAATCAACTCACTCAACACACAGCTAGAAGCCAGCTGAGAAATCAGCCCAGCTCCATGAGTGCTGCCGTGCTCGGGGGTGGTGGAAATCCGAGCTCACAGCCTTGAATTCTGCGGTCGTAACCCCTTCCCCTGCAACAGCCGGAGCCACAGCTCTGCAGGGCAGTTCTCTGCAGTCACTGCACTCCACGGGGGTCAGGAGAAAGGCCTTCGGAGCGATATAAACACGTGATGCACCAGCATAAGGCCAGTTGCCCGTGACAGAGCTGGAGGCTAGAAAAAGGTTTTCTGGGAGAAATACCTGCCCAGGGGCAGGGGATCTGCTTAGGCTGGTTTCACCATGGGAATAGTGCATCTGAGGAACTCTTTGCTCTGGATCTCCTTCCCTATATCGCTGCTTCTCATTTTTCCCTTCATCTCCCTTATTGTACTTTGCCATAAGCTAGATTTCAGTGCACAGATCTGGTCTTTTATGTTCGTACAGCTCCTTAGACAATGTGGCCTTTGAGCGCTTATCATAACACGATTATTTTAGGGCATCGGCAGCTGTTCAGATTTCCCGGGCACGGTTATAACATTGTTTAGATCCTTTTTCTTCAAATGTGAAAGTATCAGTAATGCAGGCTGTGCTGGTAATGCAGATTAAAGCCAGTTTATTTCAATATGTATGAGATTTCGTCCAATGCAACACGGGAACCTTCCTGAAGTCAGACATGAAATGAGTCATTACTGCCTTACAAACGCGGCGCACACGGTCCCCTCCACCGGCATAAGCTCAGTGCCATCTCCTCGTTATGCCACTTGCAGAGAAATGTCTCTGTGTGTCTGTCTGTGTCTTTCTCCCTCTCCCCCCTTACCCCTGGCTTTCCACAGTAATTGCTGTTCTCCTGCATTCCCACAAATACAGGGAGGTCTACAGGAAATTATATTGCTAATTAAGCTATGGAAGAGAGTACAAAAGCTCTAAACTATAAATACTCCATCTATGTTAAAAACCAGTGACATGTATTGTTATTGCTGGTTGGAAGCCAAGGGGGTAGACAGAAACTTTGGGGAGCAGGCAGCACACGCAGAGCGCTCTCAGAGGGTCTATGACCGCTGCCCCCAGACTCAAGTCACAGCATCGCTGTAGCAAGAAATCAGGATCACAAGCAAAACCCCAATTCCTCATTCATCCGGCTTTTCTAAATACAAACTACATCAAATTGCAGGTGATGTCCGTAAGATTTGTATATAGCATCATGCTTAAAGTGGCTTTCTAGCTAGTGCTAGTGTGGTGATGGGACGAAGCCGAAATGCCGCTCACAGCTGCCGCAGCAGCCTCCCCGGCGCAGGCGTGCAGCGCTGCGGTAGCTCACCCCGGCCCCCACTGCCCTGCCCCGGTTTCCCACCCGCTGCAGCTGCTGCAACACCGACCCGTGGCCAAACCTGCAGCCAGCGAGCGCCCGTAGCAGCTGTTTGGTGCCCAGCTCCTCCGCACCTAACCCCTGCCAGCGGGGCTGTGGGGGCCTTTCAGAAGGACGGGTCCTCAGGGTGCCAGTGTGGGACAGGCGCCTTGCTGGGTCCCATTTGTGTCACCGGACCACTCGCTGGCTGACCGTTCCCCCTGAACAGAAGGGGGGTCCCTTCTGCCTTCTTGTGCCACAATGTGCCTTCACGAATCTGTGCTTCGTGTCGTTGTCCGAGTTCCTGCCTGTAAAATCTTGAACTGCACGCAGAGGTGTTAAACCCACTTTTTGTTATTTTGTACTGAGGCGAGTGGCTGAAGAGGGAGAGCGGGCACTGGGAATGCCAGAGCAGCCCTGGTGAGGTTTGCCTTCTGCTGCTGCCGCTACAGGCTGCGCCCGGGCTACAAGTTTTTCTTTCCAACCAGAATAATCAAAACTTCTTCCTTTTTGATGGAATTTAAGATTTTCACATTCTTCACAGGCAAGGGATTTAAGAAAAATACCAGATATTCAGAGAGACGCAATAAACTTGAGACTCAGCAATGCTGTGTATGCAGAAAAAATATCATTTCTAGGTCATGGAAATAGGTTAATTCAGCACTTACAGGAGCTGAAATCTGGTCCACAAAAGTACTTAGAAAATGCTACTGGTCCCTACAGGTTCTTCAGTTCAAAGTTTCGATCCTCAAGACCTGTGCTGAGATGCTGAGATGACAAACATGAAGAAGTTCTGGCCCATTAACCAGAGCTACAGGAAATGCCGGCAGCGCTCCTTCCCCCTAAAATGGTCCGAGCAGCACGAGATCAATTAGCTAAAAGACCCGACTGTTTCTTACGACAGAGGGGGCTGCGGCGACGCGCTCTCAAATAAGCTCGTGCACAATGGGCATTACTTCAGTTTGGTACCGAAGTACCGTTCTGTTGGATACAGTTTCTTTATCATTAAAAAAATAGGAAGTCTTAATGCTAAAAGCTACATGTAAAAGGACACATTTCCCGATGGAACCACTTGGAATTAAGGTATTTACAGAAATAAAGTTGTGCTTTTCTCCTTACCTTTGTCATTCAGTACCTTTTTGTTACAATGCTGCTTCATTACTTAATTATACGTCTCTTTGGCATAGGTTTCTCACCTAACGTGCTGGATGTTGTGCAGTGAATGAATCGGAGCATTGGCCAGCCCATCCTGCCTAGTGAGCGAGGCAGGTGTCCTGCAGGGAAGTAAAGCTCTAATCAGCTTCTGCTGTAATTTGTGTATGCCAAGAAGCCAGATCAAGGTGTTTCAAGCAGGTTTTGTCTCACCTCTGTTTAGCACCGAAGGGGAATTTGCACCTGGCAGCTGATCTGATCTAACAGCTCCCGGGCAAGGGGTCCTCCTGCTCCCGGTCTCTGCTCCCCTGGGACTTAGGGAGGTTGTCTCTGCCAGCTCAGGGAGCAGAGCCAGCTCAGAGGGCTGCCAGGGCTGGTGTCAATGCAAGGAGGGAGAAGCAGGACTTTTCCTTTCCTTGGCAGCTAGCTGTTAGGTCAGCTCAAGCCATAAATAATACCAACCGCCCTCTCTAAGGAAGGTCTTTATCCAACAAGCACATTGCCCCAGGAAAACTGCTCTCAGTTCTTAATTAACTGCCCAAGCTACAACACACAAACTGTTGTCTGTACCAAATAAAGTCCCTGCAAAATGAACTTCCCAGCTTACCGCATCCTATCCTGGATGAGAGAACTGTTTGCCCACCGGGTTTCTGTGCGCAGCCCCGGTGCAGAAGGATAATCACACACCAGACTCTGATGAAGAGCAGACAAACCTGCTCACCAGGGGGTTGTTTCCCACTGGACACCTCTCCAGGGAAGAGACAGCTACAGAAGGCTTTCAAAACCCAAACCTTTGGAGGAAAACCTGTGACTGTGCTGCATACTGCAGGCTCTGCCTCTTTCCCTGGTCGCGTGACAGGGATACGTCATCCCATCCCCTCCCGCCCACCGCAGGGACCAAACACCTTTTTTCTGGTGTTTGGTCATCTGGTCAGCCAGCGAGGCTCAGAGCTGAGCAGCAGCCACTAGCTTGCTGCCGTGAGCAGTGATCCGTAGTCCTGCAGGATCCCTCTGTGGTCAGTGGAGGGAGATGAGGAGAGCCAGGTCATCCTCTTTACGTTCCCACAGGTGCAGGTTAGATGGATCTGCGCCTGCTGAGCCCCACGTGCTCCGCTGCCATGACCCTTTAGCACTTCTGGAATATGCCCAATATGGCCTTAGTGTAGTGCTGTAACATACTCTGTACTTGATGGGTTGTAAATAAGCTTTAACAAAGCTGGATATGAGGTTGGCTCCCCAGTCCCATAGCAGGCTCTCTGCCCCGTGCCCTCACTTTCCATACAAACGTTTTTTGTGATTTTTCTCTTTGCGAAGCTCCCGGCTGTGCTGTGGAGGGATGAACAAGCCCTCACCTGCCCCACGCATTTCCACTTCTGTAGACAGAGCTTGTTAACTATCTCCCCTCCTTTCTTTGCATAACTCAGAAAAATGATGGTCTCCTATGAAACCAATAAGCAGACGTGCTTCCTGAGGGTAGGGAAACCTCCTCCTAAAGCAAATGCTGCACACACTGGCAGGGAAAACCAGGGGCTTCTGAAGGCGATTGTTAAAGCTTTCTCCTCTCGCTGGACCAGCAAAGCACCAGTAGCTCAAATCTCAACCCATGATGAGCTCAAGGTTGAACAGAAAGTACGTCAAGAAGAGCAACTTCTTTGGTCGGAGCCCTGCTCAGCACTCCCCTGCGAGCCAACTCGAGGGACCCCCCTGCATCCTGACAGCCATCGGCACTGGCAGGCGGGGACGAGGCTCGTTCCCACCACCACCCTCCAACAGCCCCTTCTCTCCGAGGAAACCGCTTTGGGTCGTTGGGTAACGCAGCTAGTCTCACAAGGCACGTGGTGTTAGTCCAGGCTGAGTAGCGGACAGCACTGGATTCGACATGTTGTGTGTGCACCGAGACATCACCTTTTTAATGACACAATGAGAGACTCTTCTTTTTTTCCATTAGATCTTTGCTTCATTAAGAGTCCATGAGACACACATGAGCAGAAAGAGTTACGGCAACACAGAAAACTGTCAGTTAGTCCCTGCGCAATTTTCAGATGCATGCACCCTCTTTTAACCAACCTGTATCAGCTATGCCGTAACATGGTGCGGTTGCATATACGTATGCACGTGCATGCATATTGCATAAGGTGCATATATTGCAAGGCAAAGATTGGAAAAAGTGTTCTTCTTATGTTTGGGAGTACTTGTATCGTTCTGCTAACGGAGAAAGTAACTTTGCCTGAGTGTGGACATGCAGTTGTATCAGGATTTGTAAATAATGTATGTGCATTTTGTGAATGATTTGAATTAAGTACTATATACAATACCTTATAGTTGAAGGCATTAGGATTTATAAGGCTAACTCAAACATGATGTAAGCATAATGCAAGGTGTACAACAAAAGAATAAGGACTCCTTTTCCCTCAAACTGGGCTGTAAATGGGACCTACGCGAACATGCATTTGTTTCACCTGATGGAAAGATTTAAGCCTATTCAAATGGCTTTGGTCCAGGCACGAGGGGAAGAAAAGGTCTTTTATGCTTGTTGTCGTG
Organism: Burhinus oedicnemus; assembly: GCA_008921705.1. Taxonomy (NCBI): domain Eukaryota; kingdom Metazoa; phylum Chordata; class Aves; order Charadriiformes; family Burhinidae; genus Burhinus; species Burhinus oedicnemus. The sequence continues at coordinate 188,335 of VFFE01007204.1, forward strand.
CTTTGTAATAAAACAAAATATCAATGAATAAGAACAACAGAGGCCGTTTCGCCATGTCAGGTATCAATACCGTTAGTGAGTAAGTCTGTATGCCTGTTAGTCTGGGTGTGAGAGCTTTTCCTTTTCTTTGCTCCAAGGTGACAGCTAGTTTGGAAAGCTGTGTTAATGTCTTCCATGCGGATAAATGCTGAAGGTGGCATTTCACAGCTGTTCTCTCCCGAGAGCTGGGGTCGGAAAGGGATGATTTATTTCCACCTGTGAAATTCCTGGGTTTGCTACCTGAGATTGTGCTTTTCCTCACTGGTACGTGAAGTAGTTACGCCACTTGTGGGTGAGATAATGATGAAACCACATGTACCTGCGGGTTTTTTATCAAGAATCATACAAAAATCCTTTCAAATCCCCAAAAGAATAACTCATCAGGCTGAATATTCAGTCCGGGTCTGTTAGAAGGGCACTGCCGTGGCGGGCAGGATGGTAACGGTGCGCTTGAGGTTGTACCGAATGGCGTTGCCACTTTCTGAGAAATGGATGTTTTTAGCATGTTAACACTAAGAGAAAAGGAAAGCCTTTGGCAAGAAGTCTTTTTGGAAAGGAGATGGCACGGCTAGACAGGGAGGGGTGGTAACACGCTGGCATAATTTATGCCACAAAGTGCAGGGAGAAGTGCAAGACCCAAACCTATATATTCATTGCTCCCCATGGCAAACCTGCCGGAGCTGCAGAGACGAGCTGGAGCTGCGCTAGCGCAGCCTGGGACGAGGCACCCCGAGAGCTGCGGAGCACCAGCTGAGCGCAGCAGCGTACGGCTGCCCTGCTGCGGGGCCAGCTTTACCCCCTGCCTTGTTTTGTACGGGAATGGCAGAAAATGCTCTGTTCTCCTTGCAAAGAGCAACGCTTTTCTTGTTGAGGGTAGGGTCTAAAGAGTTTTTATCGTAAGTTTATCATCTGGCCTCCTAGCCAATTTAAGGTTCGTCCCTAGAATGACAAATTTGTGAATGGACGGGGACGCTAGCCTGAGTTTTCCAAAGTAATTGCTTAAATTTGGAAACTGTTTGTTCTCTGGCCAGGACGACGTTATTAAAATGTGTTGACCTTCATGAAAATCTTGCTGATTAACTGAAATGGGCAGAAAGCAGGCAGAAGTGCAGCATTTCCAGTGTTGCCGGCCAGTTTTTGTGTCAGATATACTTCCTTTATTGCTCTCAAGTGGTGCAAAGAGATTGATTTTTTTAACGCTTTAGATATCCATCTATCACCTGGGTTTTTCTTGATATCATTGCACTGCTCTGGGGGGCATCTGGCATCTGTTCGCTCATATGCTGAAAGCCTGCCTAAATGAACTGCTGATGGAAGCATTCGGCATTTCTCTGCTCATCAGAGCTGTTTTATTTGTTTAATCAGCAACTCCGTGCTCTTGGTTGTCTGTACCCTGTTAGGCAGGGACTGCGCCTCCATGTCAGTATTAGATGAGGATTACCTTGCAATTCAGCTTGATCTTCCCATTCAACACACAGCTACGCTTACTTTTTTAGTTGTGCTGGGCCAGACCATCACATTGCCTCTGAGCTACGGTGTAGGGCCCTGCAAATGCAGCGTTCTTCAAAGCGCCGCAAAAAGCAGACACCGAGAGATTAATTGCCCCCAGCACTAGCAATGATCAAAGCAGTCACTCTCAGGTGAGGCTGTGAAGAGAAACAGGGGGAAGCCATGATGATCGCACCATTGCTTGAAGGAGTAATGTGTGTGCGCCCGTCCCTTTGCCTCACTGAACTCTTTGGGGTAAGTGCTCATCCCCGGAGACTTATTTTTGTAATGGCAGAAAGCTGCATAAGAGGTGTGGGAAAATTTCCTGTCTGCCTCCCCTTGCCTGCTTGTTTTATTTTTCAAAAGTCATAGCAGGAGACGATGATGAAGGGGAACGTTAAGATAGGATGAAGAAAGAGATCTGTTATTGTCAGTGAGGGTGCGGTTTTTAACACGTCTTGTAGCAGGCATGTTAAAATACATATTAAAAAAAAGACGGTACCTGCTGTTTTCTCATTGTAGGAGGGACGAGAAGAAAATTGCTTTCAAGAGGGATTTAAATGCAGTTTGTAAAGGTCTGGAGAGGGAATTTCAGGCAGGACTGGTGATGCCATGTATCCATAATAGATACACCCTTCTAGACAAAAATAAATTCTTTGTGTTTTGTTATCAAGTCTCACGTAGATATCTGATGTCTGATCGTATGTGCTGATATTTTACTAATTCTTTTTGCTCCTAATTCAGGCTTGCTATTATTCTAGAGGAAGGCTAGGGGACATGGCATGAGTAACAGATTGATCCACTGGGTTTTCTGTATTCATGAGGCTTCACTTCCATCAAGAGGAACTGGAAATCCTTTTCACCGGGGAAGAATGTACAAGGCTCAGAGTGGATGAAGTTTGTGTGCTCTTTTTAATAAGCACTGCTTTTCTTTCTATAGACACTCAAGCTCCCTGAATTAGAGCGCTGCCTGAAGGGACAGGTATTATGAAAAGAGCTGCCAAAGCCTTTGTGTGTCAGTGGGAAGCCCCTGATTATCACAAGAGGATCTAAATGGGAAGGTGACATTCAAAAGACCATTAAGATAAAAGCCAGGATGAATTTCTTTCCAACCTCACTTAATAGAAACTTTTGTTTAAAATCACCATTCCTGAGAGAAGGAAGAAAAGTCTGACCTATGTGATTTGATAGACACAGCTTATTCCTTAATTGGGTACAGTCAGCTGCTTAAGAAAGCAATAACTTAGCCAGGAGAGGTAATGAGATTAATGGCAGAGGTAATAAGAATGTCAATATATGTGACAAATATGTATTTCTAATCTTTCAGCCGTGAAAGCCCAATAGAGAACATAGTACCAGCTACTTCCAGATAGTCTTCCTGGACAACAGGAACAGACATGGTACAGACAAAATTGTTTCTACCAGGAAAGACAGTTTTTCTTGTGCCTGGCTCTGTGGAGCTTTAGGAAATTGAAACAGGGTTTAATTTTCAGCCCAGGAAACAAGGCCAGGTTGGATGGGACTTTGAGCAGCCTGGTCTAGTGGAAGGTGTCCCTGCCCATGGCAGGGGAGTTGGAACTGGTGATCTTTAAGGTCCTTTCCAACCCAAACCATTCTATGATTCTATGGGCGGGTTTATGGCTAATTTTTGAGTTTCTCTTTACTTGCTGCCTGGACTCCCTGAAAGATCGCTGCCTACAGCATACTCTCCAATGCTCTTGGCAGCCTAGTTTTGAATGAAGTATGAGACTGGGCTGTGTCCCTTCTGCTTGAAAACTGTCCTACAGTTTAACAGTTCTCCCTGCTTGGCCAGGGTTTGTAGCCAAGAAATATTTCAGGATTTTTCCCAGTTTTTCTTGCTATAACCTTGTGACTTTTCCCAGAAAAATACATAAGGAGGGGTGAAGGGGTGGGGGTGTGTGTGTGCGCGCGCGTGCGTGACTGGTTCTCCCTTCTGAGCATTAACAAGACTGTGAGGCTGAGACTTGAAAGTGTGGATTGAGGAAAAAGTGGTCACAATCACTGTTAAAAGTGACTTTTGCCAAGCATAAAATATATTAGACCTGACTTCTATCTGGCCAGTCCTTTCCCTGTACAGCCGGTGATGCTGTCAGCCTAGCTGGTCCTTGGGAGCTGCTGCTGATGGAAGTTATCCGGCAGCTTCGACGTGACTCTGGCCAAGATCTCAAGACCCAGACTGGCATCTTAACAATGCTCCTCTCTGCTGTGATAACAGACATTGGCAGCAGCACAAATCTCACTGTGTCTTTACTCCCCCCTCATATACCACCCATGTGCACCACGTGCAAGTCTCAGTAGTAACAGAAATAGGCAGTAAATGGATTGCTTAATTTGCTGAAGTCAGATCTATAGGTATCCACTTGGCTGTATGGTGATGTGTTGTGCTGCACAGCTGGGCCTTATAGTTCCCAGATATTGTTGAAGGAAATGCATTAAACGAGCAGGTCGCTTTTATTATGTAGGATTCGTGCCAGTTCAAAGCTGCCTGCTGCCTTCATGAGTTATAGCAGGCTTTTTCCACAACAATTTCCTTTTTTCCTAAGGGTTCTCTCTCTCTCTCTTGCAATGCTGGATCAGAGGTCCTAGAGCCCCTCCACCAAACCTGCAAACAAGTCCAGAGCCAGATCTGCGGTGCGTCACACTGTGCCTTACATCAGGTGCTGCAGAGGCTGGTCGCAGAGAGCTGCCCTCGACCCCTGCGTCCCACCCAACTTCTTGTCTCACCAGCACGTTAAGGAGGCCTGCAACTCAACACCTTGCTCAGCTGCGTTGCAAGGGACCTGGTTTAACCTGTGCAAGTTTAAATACTGTCCAAACCACGACAAATACTCATACTAAATTCTCCCCATAGTAGGCTGTGATTTTGCTAATGGCACTCGCCGAAGTCCCTGTTTCTGCGCGTGACTAATATTTAGTCATGGCTAGGAGAGTTTGGTCTTCAGAAGGATTTGAGCAAGAGACATAAGATGAAGCAGACTTGGTAGACAGTCCCATCCACCATCATGTTATCAAGGTGGAGGAAGCGATTTCGGGTCATGCAGGAAATCAGTGGTAGAACCCGTCACAGCCCAGCCCTGACTCCCACGTTGCCAGAAGAGAGAGACTTTTTTGCAACATCTCCTGTACAAAATGCCTAATTTAGTTTGAGGCCAGAAAATATTGATGATCTCTTTTACAAGGCACAGTAGGGGAATGTAATCAATAGTCCAGAGGTGTAAATTCTAGTTAGGATGCTATAATGACTGTCTATTAGTCATTAGTTTACTACTGTTGGGTAGTAAACTAATTCTATCACTATATGTGTACGTGTATATTCTAATGTTTCCTTTTCCATCTACTTCTAAATTTCTCTTTCACACACTATTTATTTTAGAATTTTGTTTCATGTTAGATTTTTCTGGATTTAGCATAGAGTTGAAAAGCAGTCTCAGCTCTCGTGGTTTTTCCTATCCTTCATAGGTCTGCCTGGCAAAATGTCTTAAAACTGCCAGCACTAGTGGTAGGTACAGGCAGAGCTCTCTGTTACCTGCTATTGGGCAAACACTTTTGGTTTCCTGCTTAGAAACAATCATGCCAACAGCCAGCTCCAAGGAGTTGAAGATGAAAATAACTTGAGCCCGTCTTCCAGCTGAAGCGGAATGGTTATCTTGCGTTCACTCACTATCACTTTGTCCAACTTAATTTTAAATGTACCAAGCAGTAGAGCTTCTGCCACTTTACTCTTGGGAGATAATTTCACCTATCTCACCACCATGAAGTCCTTCCTGATACTCTGCATTTTCCTTTCCTATCTTTACCCTTGAATGCTAATTCTATCCTGGTCCATTCTGCTAATTGCCTCCTTGCTCTTCATAGTATTTAAACCCTCTCAGGTCTTCCCTGTCATCGCTTGAATGTGCTACAAGCATTAACTCTTTGAGCCTTGGTCTTTTTCTGTTTGCAGGTGATTCAAGTTTTCCCATCGACTTAGGAGGCAACACTGCAAATCTTCAAACCTGCTTCATATGTGGAGTGATGGAAATTATTCTTTGATTCGCTGTCTGGTTAAAAAAAAAAAGAGAAAAATAATGTCAGCATGAATAGAGCAATTTGCTTCCTTTTGAGGAATAATATATTTAATCAACGTGTACATAAATTTCTAATCAAAATGTTGGTTTTGATTAGAAATTGCAAAATAAAGCTACTTTGGTTTTAGCAGTCCACTTAGATCTTCTTGGCAGTCATTCATTGCATTCTGTTTGGTTTGTTCATATCTCTCCACTAACTTCCAACTACATGAGCTAATGAAAGGGTGCTTAGCCAGGCAGATCTTTAAATGTTTGCTGTATCCACAAGTAAGAAGGTTTATAGCCCAAATGGTCCTGCATTCGCAGTTGCCTACAGCATGAAAGCTTTTCTTTGCATTTTTATTGTTTGAGAAGCCACAATAGATCGTTGTAAATACTGCGAGGACATGCGTTTGGCACGTGTTGAAAGACTCGTCCCTGCAGTGCTGAATGTGGCTGCTTTCTTGGGGCAGGTACGGCGTGCACCAGCGGTGTAGAGACCAGAGCTGGCTGAGAGAGTTGGTCTTTACCTACAGAGCTGCTTATCCAAACAGAAACCCCCAAAACTGCTGTAGGGAAAGAACAGGCAGAGGACTTGGGGTATTGAAAAGGTGATCTTCCACGACTGATTGTGGTACATCGAAATAGTTGTCTTGCACGGTGGAGGATTCCTTTTGTTGTTAATTGCTCGCCCCTACTGTGTTCAGGATCTGAGTATTTTGTGATTGGCTCTTCTCTACTAACAAAATGCCTTCCCTTCTGCAGTCCTCTGGGTCTTTCTATCACTTCTCAACTGGGATATCTGCATGCCTGACAAACCATGAGCTTGCTGGGTACAAAGATACCTGCTTCAAGGAAATCTGTAAATGTGGATACTGGCACATGGATGAGGTTACAAGGGTCAGGGATCAAATGCAAAGGTGTCACTTGGGAATCTGCAAGGAATGGGAAGCGCAAGGCAAAGACATCCCTCTCACCCTGCAGGGTGTGCAGCTGACACTTCAACACGACTGTACCCATGGCCAGTGGGCCAGCAAGCCCAGGGCTAGGACCTCTTGTGTGTTTTGGTAACGCAGCTGTTTATAGCCTAAGTCATGAATTATTCCTCTCTATTCCAGTGTTTCTTTCACAGTTCTGTATACTTGGAGAGCTTTTTGAATTGGGCTGCTCCCTGAATAACAGAGCTATCTTCAGCAATGCTGAAGAATTCATATTTTGTACATATTTACAGACAGTCCAAAGCTTTTTCCTAATGTCCCAAGTGCTTAAAGAAAAGGATGTGTGACATCTCTGGCATCAGATAAGTATGTTAGTAAACCATCCATGTAAAGCTGTAGCCTAGATCTTTATCCCCCAAGGCAGGTCCTCTGGACGCTGCCCGTCTGCCTGGCTTGAGCTGCCATGAGCTCCACAGCAACCACCAGGGCTGGGGAGAGATCAGATATTCCTGCTGGACTCTGGCAAGGGGAGGATCGGGGTTTGAAGCTAGCAGTCACAACTGGTCAAATAAAATGAGCAGAAGACAGGAGTCTCTAACAAGCCCATGACCCATCAGAAGGCAGCATGAAGTCTGCAGGCAGAGATGAAATCTCTTTTGATGAGTGAACTAAACCCTTTTGGACGTTGGTCTTTAGAATTCCCAGCAATAGAAGCTTGCCTAAAAGGCAGTTTCCTCAGAATATGGGATAAGCAGTCTCACAAATGTACGTATGCCCCAGCAAAAAGAATGTTAAATGAATCTACTAGGTAGAATTGCAAGCTTAGTAGATTCAGGGAGCATGTGATAAGGTGGAATATATTTGGGGCTCCATAAAACATTTAAAAAGAGTTCCTCAAAAATCATTCGAATTGCCTTGGCTCTGACAAACACTTAGCAATTTTTAAAACTGCCCAAAGTGCTGCTGATAAAGGATAGCCGGTGGCAAGATATCAGTGGAGAGCACAAGAGACTTGTGGGGTGGTGTTGAGATACGCAGTGTTAAGTAGTCTGCAATCTTTATTCAGAAATATCCCCATGCAGGAGCCAGGCTGCTGTTCCTGGAGAGTACTGGACAGGGAGGAGCTGTGGGCTTAGAGAAGGGGAACATGGCTAGAAATAATACGGTGAAATTTGTGGAAAATGCAGTGTGATTCCAAAATATGGTTACTCACTGGGGCAAGCGTGGGGGCAGAAAACTTGAAAGAGGTTTAATTTTGTCACCAGTGAATGATACATAAAGCTGCAACGCAACAGGCTCTCCAAGATATTATTCTTTACCGATTTTCATGGTATCTGAGCGCTGCAGAGATTATATAAATAGATGCTTTCTGGAGAAACTCTTCTCCCTGCTAGGATATGACAGGAATTTTATTTACCAACTTTTGTATTTTGCAGTGAAGGAGTGGGCTAAATTGAGAAGACAGGGGCTTGTGTTCAGGCTTGGTTACAGCAAGATCACCCCATTCCTGCAAAAGAAAAATGAAGGCTGTACCGATAATGTTGCTGGTAGCACTCCTCTGTCCTGAAATCATGCAAGCTTCACCCTGGTGCAGAGAGGACAACTGCCCCTGGCAAACGCTGCTGATGTGAGCACTTGTCTCTGCAGCACGGTCCTGCTCAGGAGTCGGAGCTTGTATCTAATCTGCTACTGAAGGACCAGCCAGAGAACTGCCCAAAGCACCGGCGTGGTACCTTCACAGCAGTGTGTGTGGGAGAACACGTGGGCTGCTGAATCTTCAGGCAGATGACATGATATTTTACTTCATTCTATTTCTAGAAACCCTGAACCTTCGTTCCTAAGTGGCGTACGGTGCATTAGTGACAGTGGGAGGTGGCAGATGTGTGATTCAGCGCTGCCTGGGTCTTCACCCTTCAGTACAGGCCCGTCATAGACGGAGGAAAGAGCTTTTAACTGAGGGTGGGAATGGGCTGTTTGGCTGCGAGGGTGGTCCAGAAGGATGCCGCTGGGAGAGGGGCATGTGCCTCTGCACATGATGTGGCTCTGTCCTGTAAATCTGCCTCTCTTCCTAACGCATCGCACTCCTTCACCTAGTTTTAGGTATGTTTTAGACCTGTTTCCTGTGGAAGCAAGTTTTATGTGATCCTGCGGACTACCCGTTTTGTCACCCTTATGTTCGAGCCTGTTAGCCAATTTCAACCAAATTTGACTAAGGCGGCCTCAAAAATAGCAAGAGTCCTGTAAGCCTCACCAATAAAAGTTGCATGCAGGAGACAGGAGGCATCATTGCCAGGTTTGCTTCCAACATTCCCCAGTGCTGCAGCACATGCCAGCCTGCATGTTGTCATTAAATCACTCTTCCAGGGGACAGCTGTAAGGCAAAAGGAAGCCATATTTTATAGGGATAGGAGGAGATAAGAGCAAATTATAGTACAATTCAGTTAAAAAGCCAGTTAACCCCAAGGCACAAACCCAGAGAGAGCATGGTTGGTCACTTGTGTTGCTCGCTGGGCTGCTCCATCCCGCTCTGGACTCAGCCCAGCCCCAGGCAGCTGGACGGTGCTGGCTGCGTAGGGTCAGGGACTGAGGTTAGGGACAGCTGAACAAACCCCATGTCTCTGCACAAAGAGATCTTAATGGGAGGAGGAGGCAGTGTCCAGGATGTCCCCAGACAGTACACTAATGTCCATGAATCATAAGCTGCTCTGCAATCACAAGGCCGAGCCCTGTCCTTTTCCCCAGCATAATCCTATTAAAGATCACAGGGTTGCAGCTCGTTATGCGAGAAGAATTTGACCTACGCTTCCCCCCGAGCTGCCGTAATGAGGGCTAGTCTGCAGCGGGGGCCGTTGCTATGCCGAGAGGAAGGCAAATGAGGCAGATGTTTGGGGAAGACATTGTGTTTTCTTAGTTTGTAACTGCTAATAAGGCAGCGGAGGAGAACAGTGCATTGACTGATTCAGTGTGTCTTGGGGCTGGAAACACCCTCTGTCTGCAGCTGCAGGGGCTGCTCAGCTCTGTTAGCCTTCCACCCCAAAACAAACAGGACATCGGCTGGAGAAGCGGAGCTTCTGCACGTTTCCTTTCAGGTTAAGTTACGGTGGTGGGCTTATTCCATGCTGTCTTAGTCTAGCTGCAGCTTAAGCGCGTTAGAGCCCCACCTTGGAAGAGGTTAAACTGGAGCTGAAGCAGGAACATTAAGTAGCAGAGCAATAAAATTACACTGTTATGTGTGCTGGCCCATCACCAGCACAGGCTCCTCTCGGAAGCAGCAGAGTCTTCAAGCAGAGACCCAGGCAGAGAGCCTTCGGATGGGGGCGGTCTGTGCAAATCACAGCGCATCAGTCCATGAACATTAGAGGTCAATTAATACCGAGGGTCGTTTCATCCCCAAAGGTCCTCGAGTTTCCTGCCTGGCAGTAAGTCAGATGCCTGCAAGGGTGTCATGCTTCACAGACACTGCCATCTGCGAAACAGAAAAAAGAGAAATCAGCCTTATGATTTGCAACCACAATAATCTATAGATGATAAACGATGAACAACAGCCATCGTCAGCTCTACCCAAACCGAGCGTTAACTGTTGCTGTGAGTGCCAATAAAGGAAAAAAGGTAATATTTTATGCTGCCCTGGGGCGTTCTGCTTGTACTTTATAAACATTGAATTTTGCCCAACTTCCATGTGTCAGGCAGCTTGTGCTACAGCTAATATGCTGCCTGAGAGCCTGGCACACGGCGTCTAAGTGCGTTGGCTGTGCAGCAACCCTCTGAAAGAAGGACACCCCCCCCAGCACAGGGGCTCAGCCACCGGTTGCCTCCTGGCCACTCAGAAAGGCCACGAGCTCACGGTGTCCGGGCACTTGGGGACAGAGGGCTATGCTGGCAACCTGTCAGCAACTGGAGAGCTGCATTTAGCAGTCATGTAAATGCACATTATTATTTAATTAAAAGTAAATGCCCACCAGTTTGTTGTTTAACTTTGTGAGTAATGAAATCCCAAGGCTGATCGCTTTTTATTCTGCAATTAATGAACGTTTCTTGGGGCTGTGCCTGGCCCCCTGGCATCTCTGGGCCCACCTGGGTGTATCTGTTGGGGAGGTAAAGCAGAAGGACAAGCACGGCTCCAGCCCACAAAGTCTTTTTCTCAGGTGTTAGTATTTATACCCGGGGAGTGCAATGCGTTCCCATAAGGAGAGAAAGGGAAAGCAGAGAGGTGCTAACTCAAAGAAGCTATTCAGGGATTTATGCACTTCTCCAAGCATAGCATCAGAGGGCCTCACAGCAAGAAAGTATTTTCATTATCCTCCGAACACCTCGTTGGGAAACAGAGAGCTGTGTCATCCCTCGTTTTATTGGTGAGGACTGGCAGTGTGGGGTGGCTTGGGTCTCTGGCCCAAGGAGTTACACTGCAGATAAGACCTAAGCCCAAACTCTGGGAGACCCAGGCCAGCTTTCTCACCTTCAGGCCATCCTTTCTGCTGCTTGTGGGTGACATCTACCCTTCCTGAAGACAGCCCCTCTCGGTTTGCTCCCGCAGCCCTTTCCCCAGGGCTGGTTCCAGGCAAAGATGAAATGGGCAGTCGTGCGAGCCTGCAAGCTGCAAGGGCAAAATTTGGCCATGCCCTGCTTGGCCAACAGTAAGGTCCTGGAAAGCCTGGAAAGCGTGGCTCCTCTCTTTCCTGAGAAGCCTTACGCAAGCTCCGTGCTTAGACTGTGGGCTGAAATGCGCAACCGAGCCAGGTGGTAGCCGGGTAAAACTACTCTCTCCTACCCTGGGGTTATGGCAAAACTTCAGTTTTGGCCTCCAAAATGACACAGGTAGATTGGTTCTCAGGGGATTTTGAACAGGTATGAAGCACTTTAAAACATACTTCAACTCCCTATAGCAGCACAACTCGCTGCTCCCGAAGCTGTGCTCGTAGAAAGGCGCAGCTGCAGCTAGTCCTGGGAACTCCACTTTAGGTGCATTACAAAAAGCCATTAAAAATATTTTACTTTTACCGCTTTCCATATACCTCCCACACCCCTCAAGAAGCGCTAGCATTTCAGCTGCATTGATAAGCCCCCTCCAAGCCTGGCTGTGCAGGGGGCTCCAAGCGTGGCCGGGAACGTGCATGTGCAAAGGGCTGCTGGAAACTTGAGGTTTACTGCTTGTATGAAGCTCTCGTTCTTGGTTTTGTTCTGATGCTTAAAGGAAAATACTCTTTTCAGAATTGCTCAGGAAACAGAAATCACAGGAAATTCATACTGCAGATGTAGCTACTTTTTTTTTGCTTTGGTGAGACACACTTCACAGACGGTGCTTTGAAGTGACACGATCTCTGCCATTACAGTGGAGAGGTTTGAGTGCGGATATGCAGCTGTAAAGAGTGGTGGAGATGACGAGGACCATGCCGGTTTTAGTCAGTGGTTGTCAAGGGCTTCCCGAGTCCATATCTCCCAGGAAACACTTTATCAGGGAGTGTAAAAGCCCTGCATCCCCAGCTATTGCATCTCTCTCAGGGAAGGGCCAGGGAAGTGCGGCAAATATTGGTGGGCTCCTGAGGAGCAAGGAAACTTGCAGGAAAATCCATGCGCGGTAATGGTTGTCAAGCAATTTTGGAAACCTTCCTTCATGTTGTCTGAAAATTCATGGAAAATAAATTGTTTCTGAGAGATATTAGCAACTTAGTATTTTCCCACTGGAAAACATTTTCTTTCAAAACTTGCCACTGTTTCTCCTCATGTCTGCAGGGCCTTTATTTGGTGGAAGATGCAACTTGGCCAGTGTTATTTCCAAGTGGGGACAAATAAAGCACACAGGTGTCTTCTTCACATGAGCTAAGGTTGAAACCCTGGGTTGCTGTGGGTGCAGATAATTCCCATTCAGGACGGATCCTTGCACATGACAGCCTTTGCAGATGGAGCAGATGCGGGCTCTCAAGACAGACATCAGTATAGCGGCGAGCGTTAGCCTTCTGCTTTTGCTACCCAACTTGCTGTCTTACTGAATAACTTGGCTGCAGCTAAACTTGGCTCTGCTATCCAGACTTCTTTTAATAAACTTAAGTCTCCCTCAGAGTGCTCCAGAAAGTTTGATACGACATCACTGCTGAATAAACAGGAACGAGTATCGACTGGATTTGCTGGAGAGTGCATTCAAGACCTCAGCTATAATGCCAAAGTTTGGAGTGATTCAAAATACCACAGTTCCCTTGTGATTTATAACCATCAAATTGGTGCTTTAAAGCAGTTACGGGCAGGCAGAGAAAGCAAGGGTGACCTACCACAAGTAATACTTAACCATGAGAAAAGAAAGAAAACAAACTGAGATAGCACCATTCTGGAAGCAGTTTGAAGCCCTGATGTGCCTCTAGATACCTATCTGAAAAGAGACCCCCCACAGCCCCAGACTCATGAGGCTGGTGGGGATATTTATATCCATTTCAATGGGGCGGGCTCCAAAGCAAGCGCTCTCCTGTGTGGCCCTTCCTGCGGCACAGAGCGAAGGCGGCACTAAACCTCAGTCGGAACTGGGGCCAGTCATCCGTAGTTAGCTGCGTCACTGTCTCTCCCCTTCACCCCTCCACCACCACCATGTGCCAGTAAACTCTTACTGACCTCTGCTGTTCCTCCACCTCCAGACGATGTGGGCAAGCTGCATTTGTGTGGCTGCACCCACCACTTGCACCTAGAAAACCTGGGTCACACCGGAGGGGGGGCAATGCTGGAAGGGGCTGCACTTAGCAGGGGAGGTTTGGGGGAGACAAGTGTCCAGTGAAAACTACCAGGGAAAAAATCTGAGTGACTATGCCAGCACGTTGGAAGTTCTTACACAAGCAGGCCAAGACCCATTGTTGTTTAGTTGTTTCTAGACTGTCCACAGGCACCAGGGAAAAGTTAATTATCATTTGAAAGAGGAAGCTGCATTTTGTGGCTGAAACAGTGTTTCCCAACCTTGTGGTTACCAGAGTAGTCCCAAAGGGGCCACAGACCAGAGGAAAAGCACATGGCAAGTGCAAGCAGATAGGGGAAGCTGTGTCTGATGAATGTGTCTTCTGCTGCTCGGATGATAAAAGGAACTTTCTTCTCCCTCTGCCTCTAACAGAGATACAGGTTTATCACAACAGATTGCTGCCAAGCAGCTCCCTGGGACAGCACCATAGATGACTGTCTTTCAAGCTGCCTTCAGATGGGGAGCATAGGAGAAGGTGCCCCTGGAGGAAATGTCAGAGATGGAGAAGCAAAAAGGAGCAAGCCAGGGCAGGAGGACCAAAAAAGAAAGGGAAAAGATGCTGGACGGTCCAAACAAAATGGGACAGGAGGTTAACAAGAAACTTCGCACCAATGACCACAAGGCACAGAGCAAGCAGCCAGTGATGAGCTGCTCCAACAGGGATTAAAAATGGGACGGTACTATAGGACTGATGTAGAAGCCTGGGAGATGTAGTTCCCAGCTTGGGTTTAGTCTCCAGGGTTAGCCCGTGTCGGAGCAGTTCACAGAGAGGAGCTTTAACATGACCAGCATCAGCCGGCCATATGGGCACTGGCTGAGAAGCCCTCTGAGCAAGCTGTAAAAGAGTGGCAGGTCGGCATTCGGATGCCCAGTCCTGCCATGTCCTGCACTGCCATGGCTGCCACGCTGCCGGGACTGCCGGAGAGCAAGGCCCTCCTTTAGCTCAGGCTCTGACTAGGCGCCCTCGTCCTGTTGCCTCTGCCAGCACCAGTAGCTGGTTCCAGCCCCAGAGCACCTGAACGCTGTATGACTTCTTGCTCCAGCGAAGCAGAAAAGAGTTAACTCCCCCTCAGTTCTCCTCCAGAAGAGAGAAAATGGAAATGTTTCATGCCGTGCTATTTTTAAATCGTTCAAGAAATGTATTACTAACAGAAGAACAGCATAACTGACATTTCCCAGAATCAGCTGATGAAAGTGCACAACACAGCTCCTCTTGGGCAGTCCAGGAAAGGTAGAACAACTTAAAATAGCTGGCAAATAGAAAGAAAAAGCAGGAAACCATTACAGACCTCTGTAGACAACACCCCAAAGTCCATTTTAGCTGTTAGCCATTGTACTTAAGGCAATAGAGAGCAATTAAGCAATGAGACCACTGGAAGGTTTGTTTCCCCACTGACTCCTAAAAATAGCTCCAGCTCATTGCCAGCAAAAGGTATCACACTGATAGGGCCAGAGACCAGAGGCATCTATCCAGATGTTACATAAACCTCTGTAACGAGGGTCTTCTTTAAGGTGGGGGGTCCCCAGCCATTTAGGCTGTGGGGTGGACACCTGTAATGTGTTGACATCTCTCTATGATGACCTGGGCTGAGACCCACCAACTGGTTTCATATGATCTGCCAAATGACTCACACGTTCCTTACGGAGGCACCGTGTGGCATCAATTGATGTACTTAAAACTCACTCAGAAACAGGCACAGATAGGACAACTCGTAACAGCTGCATACAAAAGCGCTTGAAATGTCCCATATAATCAAATAATTACTGCTATGCTCAGATGGCAGAACATTGTCTTTCTGAGGGCTTTTTATACCTGAGGGCTCTTAAAGATAAGTTTTGCAGTGGTTATTCCAGACTAAGTTTCATGTAGAATAAATACAGATATGAATGAACTCAGGCTCTTCTGTGGCCTGCATGAGGCAGGAGGTCAGGCGAGGAGATTACCCTGGCTTCTCCTGAGTTTATAACATCGGAAGGAATGCAGCTCCTTGTCAAAACACACCAGCCAGCGATAGAGCCGGCACTGCTGGGAGGTGCGCTGCAGCAAAAAACAGGTGTCCTGAAGAGCTTGTCAGAAAACACCCTTCCTGTTGGAGTGGATAGTAAAATTTCTACCCAGATCATAAATGTGGCTTCCCCACTTCCCCTTTGTCTTCATTACAGGCCAAAAAAAATATCCCTTTCTTCCTTGGTTTTGAGGAAGCAGTTTGAAACGCAGTTTCTGTGTTGCAGCTGGCCAGCTCTCTCATAGTGAGGAGTGAGGAAACTCCAAGGCGAGAATCTCCTGCCAGCTGAGGAACACCATCCTTTGACAGCTCAGGATGGCCCAAAGTGCTTTTGGTGCGACCTTCAAACCTGGCGTGCGCAGGAGCCCCTGGAGCAGCACTGTGCACTTGATGTCCTGAGCCCAAGCTGGGCTCCCATCACCTGCCTCCTGCACTGCTGTGATGGAGGATGCTGGAGACAGCATCTCCCAGCCTTCGAAGGGTTGCAGGAGAGAGCAAGTTAAAAAGTCTGCGAGCAGTACAAGCAAATCTAATGTGTGACTTGCTGTGCCTTCCTCACTTACAAGCCATCATTTGTAAATATTTGTGGTGGTACCTAGCAGGAGGCAGGCAAAATGCAGAGACGGGGAAATTGTTTCAGTCGTAAAGGAGAAACATTAGCAGATACCAGTAGTAGCATAAATGTGCCCTTGGACAAAGTACAGCTGCTAGGAACTGCTTGGGGACCTGGTACGGGTTATGCACTGAACAGCTACTGTGCACAAAGACGCAGGTATGTTTTGATTCAATCTTTTCACTGCAGGGCACCTTTTAGATATGAGGAGCCTATCTACTGCAGGGCAAGTACTGCAAGTTAGTTAGAGATGGCTGTTAAAAGATCACTAACATGCTTTATTCTCCAGTAGAAACTTGGTGTTCATCTCATGAAAGGGATCCGGAAGCCCAGTGGTGACATTTTCAGTCTGACTGTGATGGTACTGCATCTGGAGAAAAAAAGTACTCTTGCAAGAAGGTTTAAGATTTGATGCTCTCCTTTCTGGAGGCTTGTCTCTGTACAAAACCCAAGTTTTCTTTCATGATGAGAGTCTCCAAAGTGTCAGGCAGATTTGTACAAAATGACGGGGCCTATTTTCCTGTGTATTTCTGTCCTCCTACACAGACTCTGCCAATACAGGCCACCAGTGGCTCCCTGGCTCCCTGGTATTGTCATGCACCTTTGATCAGGTGGTGGGGTTGTGCTGCTTGCAATTCCCCAAAGGCAGGGTTTGTCTGTGGTGCCTAAAGCTGAACAACACCCTGTCCAAGGAACAGACTGGCAGTGCTCTGGCCTGAACAAACTCTTAATCCTCTTCTGTCTAACATAGAATCACAGAATCAAAGAATGGTTTGGGTTGGAACGGAGCTTTCAAGGCCATCTAGTCCAACCCCCCTGTAACAAGGAGGGACATCTTCAACTAGATCAGGTTGCTCAGAGCCCCGTCCAACCTGACCATCAGTGTTTCCAGGGATGGGGCATCTACCACCTCTCTGGGCAACCTGTTCCAGTGTTTCACCACTCATTGTCTAAGTTGCTCTGTGGACTCTGAGCAGAGTGATGGGGTGGAAGGACACTGCTTGTCTCCAGGCCATATAAATGCAGAAGCTGTTGCAAAAAGGGGTTAAGAAATTTGTCCAGGGCTGCAAAACAAGTAGGCAGCAGAGCCAGGAGCTCACCCTCTCACTTCTTGGACCCAATCACCAAAGTGATTCCCTCTTGTGGAAGCAGCCCTTGGAAGGACAGCTGAGAAGGAATGGGTGTGGGAAACGCCGTGTGCAGGAAAATAAATTAGCATATCCATTTTTATTCTACATTTTGTGTGTGCAAAGTGGGAAGAGGTGGTGCAATTTGCCTAGAGGGTGGTTTCCACAACTGGAAATATTTAATTAAGTGAATTATTTTCCTAGTAGTACTTTAAAAGGTTATATCCCCAATTAACAGTGCATTAGACCTAGCCTGAGCCCCATTTTGATATGCGCAGTGGACTGTGAGGAATTTACTGTCAGCTTAAGAGAGACAAAAAAGGTAGAAGTCAAATCGGTGGCAAAATGCAGTTTCTGGCTCCTTGTCAAAGCACCCGCATGCCTCATTACCTTGGTTTAAAGCCAACAGACTAGCTTAACAGGGCTGTTTATTACTCCCTCCCCTTCCATCTATACCGAAAAGGAGGTTTCAGCTACAAATCCTCTCTTTGCTAAGTTGTACTTCTCTTTTATTTTTTTGGATATATACCCTTTCTTAGACTGCCCTTACTCAAGCGTGGCATTTGCATACAGCTGATAAATGCCACCTGGTGACGATGTCTCTCAGGCCATTTCAAACAATATCCCGTCTCCATACCAGCTGTTTCTGCTGGGAACATTATTGTACCCTGCTGCCAGACTTGGAGCCAAATGATCCTGGGGAGAGGGGGAGAGGGTGTTAATGAGATAATAAAAGCATACCGCTCGCTATTTTCTACTGCAGCGTAAATGTGGCTTTTCCTTGACTATAAAGCCTGTTTAGCCATTGGAACGTGGCTCTGTCAAAGAGAAACGTCGACTCTTTTTTATTGCAGCCCTCACAGCATCGTACCATATGAATTGTCAGCCTTTTCTTCCTCTCTTTACCAGAAAGCATCTGTCCTGTTTTCCTTCAGGTCCCGTGTAGCACAGACACCCAGCAAGGTGTTCAACTCCTTTGCACCAACCAACCTGCTGTAAAGACACCCCCTGGGAGATGGATATAAATGAGGGACGTAAGCGCAGTATCCCTTACTGGTCAGGGGATGGGACGAGCTGAATGTGTCCACAGAAAAACATAGCTTCAGAAAAGGAATTAACCGTAATGTCCTAAAATTGTCTACCCATCCTAGGTACCGCAAATTTTCAAGGGGGAAAACAAAGTCCCAAAGCACGAGCGCTGTGGCTGGTGCCGGAGCGGCTCAGCCACGGCCCCACTCCCATCCCCTGTGGCACTGCCAGGGTGGTTCCACACACGGGAAGGGGACAGAAAATAGGAGCAGACAAACAAGTGGCCTTCCTTTCCTGCTCATCACTCACTGAGAGCTTGACTCCCACCTCTGAACTGCCCACAGTGCCATTGGCCATTGCCCTCTAGGTTTATTTTCAGTCAAGTGTTTTCTCCTATAAGGCTGTGCCGCGTCCCTATGGCCACTGTCTTCTCTTTCTGCAGGCTCTGCTGAAGAAGATGCTGCTTAGCCCCTATCTACACCCTACTACACGGCATTTTGCAGTGATTCAGCTCCTGGCGTTCTGAGACCACCGCCTGCTGTACTGACAGATAGAGTCTCAGTTCATTGTGGTCTCTTTCTTATCACTAGCTTTCTTTTCTTCTTATCTTATCCTCAGTGTGCCAGCTGTTTGCAGCAGGAGCCTTCCTTGTATGTGCCAACCACTTCCATCAGCAAAGGCTCCCGAACCACAAAATAATAAAAGTTAGTGATAACAGGAATAGTCATCTCAGGGCAGCAAAGTTTAAAAAAGCCAGAACTGGGGGTGAATATGCACACGATTTTGTATTCAGCTATCCTAAACTTTAGCAAAGCTTTGGTCTGAACAGTCCTACTATCCCTACAGTCTTACCTTTCCTGAACGGTCATATTGCTCCTTCATACAAATGCAAGTAGAGCTCCCAGAGAATCAGCCTGTGAACTTAGTTAATTAGTCAGTGCGCTTGGGGGGAACACAGATTAACACCTGGCTTCATCCCTGTTGACGAGCTGTCTTCAAAAGCCTGTTTAGGAGGTGGGAGAGCCCTTCAGCTGGGAGGAGGTTTTTAACAAGGTCTCTGCATGGTAACCTGGAGCAGAGCAGCGTGGCGAGGACTTTGCTCAGCACCTATACTGCAGCCTGAGCTTAAGTGGGGAGTTTAGGATGGATATTAGGAAAAATCTATTCATTGAAAGGGTTGTCAGGCTGCCCAGGGCAGTGGTTGAACTAGATGATCTTTAAGGTCCCTTCCAAGCTAAACTATTCTATGATTCTATTTAAAAGATGGGTAGACATGGTGCTTAGGGACATGGTTTAGTGATGGTTTTGGCAGTGCTAGGTTAATGGTTGGACTCGATGGTCTTAAAGGTCCTTTCCAATCTAGACAATTCTGTGATTTATGTGTGGGGCAGGATGGGGCGAGGGGCTCCAGCACCCTAGTCCAGTGTTGCCTGGCAGAGTGAGCAGGACACAGAGGTTGCTTTTCTGTCCTCACCTACTTCCCTTTGGTTTTCATAGGGATTTGTCGCAGCTGTAAGTGCCACTCCAGTTCTTCTGAAGCATTGTGAAAGAATGTGATGATGTAGCTTTATTATTTTCAGCCTATTTTCCTAAGTGAATTATGCTTACACAACTACGTCTCTGCAGCCCTACCCTCCCTGACCCTCACACGCAGGCACTCATAGCTTTTACATCCATATGCTAATTTTAAACAAATTTAGAGGGAGCAGAGGTCTCAGAGCTGTGAAGCGTAACTCACGACACTGGCGTGTGGGTGGACGAGAGACACGCACACACACCGGCTCACGAGCCCGCTGCTGGCAGGTAGGCAGCAATAACTCAGCCCCGGTCCGTACCAAAGGCAGTTCCCAGCCAGCCCACCTGCACGGCCGTCCTCTCCAGCCTGCCCTTGCCGGGACTTGCCCTTGCAGGCGTGAATGGGAGGGCGTGGAAAAGACCGGGAAGGGTCAGGGATGGGACACAAGGGAAATTGTGGGGAAGGCTAAAGGATATAGGATGCAAATCTACAGCAGATCATTCAGCAGTGCTGGCACTGAGGAACTTCCTGCTTTGTCTGCGAGCGATTGGTGCCTTCGGCACAAGTCTGAAGCAGTTTGCCCAGAGTAATTCTCAGTAGGACTAAACTCTGCTTGATTGGATTAAGGAAATGGTGGTGGAACTTGCTCAGGCATGTTTGCTGATTCTATTTCTAGCTTAGACAGGACAAAGGACAACCTGAGCTGAGGGAAAACCAAGGGGAAAATGAGCATGTGGGCCATTCACTCTTGCTATGAAAAATGAGCCTGAAAGTATAAAAGAAAATCCAACAGCTTAGAGTCCCAGGCTTCATCCTTCCAGGTGAAGATAGTTCTCTCTTAATGTGCAAAGACTACCAAAGCTGTGAGACATTTGTTAAAAGACACACAAAGCCCCTGTGAGGTGGGAAATAATTTGCACAGCAATTGCAAAAGGGGTTGGGCGAATGTGCGTGTGAGCTGCTGCTGCCCTGCGGGTAGGACATCCCAAGCCCTGGTAAAGCAGAGATGCTGCCATACGTGAGGTACATCCCAGGGACATCAACAAACTGTCTCTGGTTTCTGAGGCTTCACAAGCCAGGGTGAATGGGTCGTGGGACTTTCTGGGTATAAATGCAGTGTATGTAGGTGACTGTGTCACTGTTCATCATGGCCTAGGCATTTGATATTTAACATCTGCCTGAGGAGTGATGGTCATTAGACATGAGATTTATTGTGTACCAAGGATGAGGAGATAACTAGGTTCAAAGGTCTAATGATGAATTAATGAGATAAATCATTCAATATGCATACAGATGGTATACAACTTTTATTTATTAAGCCATTTAAAGAATAAAATGTCATTATTTTCTCAAAAATGAACCAAATGAGGTATTTATCCTAGTGAAAAAACAGAATACAGCATAAATGGGTCTTTGGTAATGTGATCACCACTGTAATCTATTACACTAGGTAGCTGATGGCAGAATTACACCTTGTCTTTGCCTCCCGCTATCAGTATGGTATCGTCTGTCCAAAAAGTCCAAGGCAGCCCTTGTTCTTTCAGCATGGGCTTCTATTTTTCAAGTGATGCAGCTGCAGCTTTTTGGCCTTTTATTTCCGCCTGAGCATTGTTCTTCAACATTTTCCCCAGCAGAGTGGTCCTGCTGGAGAACTGGGCTCTCTGAAGGGGGTATTTCTTTGATGGTGTTGGATACAAGCTGATATTTAAAGGCAGAGCCACAGCTAACACTGTGTCTGTTTGGTAGCATTAAAGCCAGCGCAAGTATGAGCTTTTTTTGTCTATTTTATAATTCAGACTCTTTTTTTTTTTTTTTCGAGTTACTATGGCCAATAGCCAATCTTTCAACAATTAGAACATTATTTCGCTCCATCAAGCATAAAGCTTAGAGGAAACTCAATTCCATTAGGATCACCATAGTGTAAGAGACAGAGACTCTTACCTTGAAACTGGAGCCCTGCTGACTGTCAGGAGACCTGAGCTGCCCACGGGGCCAGCCTGCATGTGCCCTGGGATCAAGCTGTTTTCTGAGTAACCTCTCATTTTGGAAGTCTCAGTATTTGCATGCCTCTCCTGAAGGCTCTGATTTCTATTGTCGAAGTTGCTGACAATCTTCAGCTTCTATTATTCTTGGCTGCTGCCAGAAGTATAGCATGTGTATAATCCTTTTTTTAATTTTTGTTTTTGGCTACACCAGCTTTGTATAATTGTGCTCCCATTACTATATTACAGTTGACTTTTATAATCATGAGGAGCTCATAATCAAAGACAAATGTAAAATTACTAAAATATCAATTTAGCTATTATTTTTAAACTAAGGCAAGCATTTATGTGAGAAACGTACTTGAAACCATTCAACTTATTCTGACATTGAGATTTCACAGTAGATCAGATCCAAACCTTATTAGAAATCTATAGAAGATGACACCTCGGTGACGTAAAGCAAAAGTGCCATTTCTCAGGAGCTAAGTGGAGTTCAAAGGCAGCCCTTTATGCATTCAAAATGCCAAAACCTGATACAAAAATATTTGGACTAGTGATCAAAATAAAACAAATCCTCTTTCCCCACCATGACTGCAAGATATAACAACTCTCTTATATTTAGCCCGTTTAGATGCTAAACTGCCCAATGGTAGCACTGGCAATGCCATTCCAAGGAAGACAAAATAAAAGCCACTAAAATCAAAACAATCAGGTCATCAAGGACTCGGGCAGATAAGATCAAGGAATTAACTGAAAGCACAATAGCTTTTAAAGCCAAAAACCACACAAAGATCAGTTTCTAACCATTGTAGAGGATGGTAAAGGGTGATAAATGGATGTATGTGCCTCCTGTTATCATTCCTTTGCAGAAAGGGAAATTCCCAAAGCAGCCTGGGAAAGGCTGACCCGTGCAAATGCGATCTGCAGGGATCTCTTAGGCAGCAAGGGGAACAGTGGGAGGTGAGGGGAGCTGAAAGGAGCAGGTGCTTGGCCAAAGCTTGGTCCTGTTGTACCCCGTCCATGCTGGTTGTACCTTAAGAAGCCACCTGTGCCAGCTGAGTACTTCCCAGGAATGAACAAAAGGCAAACTGTGACTGCTGGAGTTAGAGCAGTTCTGGGCTGTGTATCTAAAATCTCTGCCTTTTAATGGGCAGGGAAAATATAATAGAAAAAGCGTGTTCCTCTTGCCCTGATCAGTCTGCCCGTTCCCATGCTCTGTGGAGGCAGCATGGCCAGATCTGGAGTCACCACTTCATGTTAGTGAAACATCACCTCTGAGAGCCCCTGTGGCAAGTCCTTTGAACCACAGTTCATGGCATGTTTCTTACTAATGGGGATAACTTCACTGGAACGATAGGTACTCGAACTATGATTGAATGAAGCAGGAGAAAATCCCATTATGGTCCTTTCCCCCTGAATCCCACGCAACAAGTTTGTCTCCCTGTCCCCTCACAATTATAATCCCACCAGTAAAGGAACTGTAGGCTCATTACCTAGCTGCATAATGAAGTACATTAGCAGGACAGATGGATAGCTGGCAGTAGAAGCTGAAACAGGCTAAAATCCAAAGTGCTCTGAAATACGCCCTTGGGCTTTCTCCGAAGCCTATTTTTTTTCATAAGAGGATTTTAACATTCGGAAGTTCACAGGAAGCTTGCCTGTTTCCAGGAGGTGTCATTGTCCACGGCACAGAAGCCCCGAGTGCTGTTCGGATCCAGCCTTTGTGAGCTAATACTGCTAGTCCTTACGTTGCCACTAAGATTTTGAAGCCGGGTCACCCAGCGAGCAGCACCATTAGTGCAGTGGGTTGCATCCTCTGCGCTGAGACTGGTCCTGGGGACCACGGGCAGGAAACCCCACAGAGAGCAACGACTCTTTGAAGAGAATCTTCTCAAAATGTCCCTGTGGTTCTCAGGCCTCAAAGTAATATTAAAAAAAAAAACCACTCTCTTTTTGCTCAATCGTTTTGGCAGTCATGCCTGTTTCTTTGCCAGGAGGAGAGGAATGTCAGCACTGACAGGCGGCACAGGGCTATGTACAGACCAGCCAGGGGAGTTGAATCCTGTCATCCTACACAGCCTACACATCCGACAGTCTCTTTGTTTAACATTTTCCTATAGCACGTACTGATTTCCTTGTACCCTTCAAGGCACAGGAATTGTCCTTACCAATCTCTTTATTCATTATGGAGTGATGTTTCTCATCACTGGCAAAAAACATACTGCTGTCGGACAGAAGCTGCCTTGTACAGAGATGTATGAGGTATCTTTCCACTGCCTACAGGGGCAAGATGTGCTCCCTCGGCAGAGCCAGCTTTCTGCACAGTATGTGGCAGGCTGGTGCCTTCTGCCAGAAAGGGATCCAGCTTGTTGCACCAGTGATGGTTTCTGCTGTCCTGGTTAGGAACACAGAACTGCTCTGCTGAATGACGTGAAGCTCAGAGGCTACAGACCATCATGAAAATAAAACGTCAGGCAAGTAGCAAAGACAAGCTGGTAGCAAAATGAGTATTATTCAATTGCATAAGAGAGTAGGGTGGGGATAAGCACTACCCCAGCTCCTGAGGTTGTCTGTACAATCAGGGAAGACCCCAGCTTCTCCTTCTGATCACATGTGCTTTGGAAGAGTGGTGTCCTGGGGCACGGTTCCGTCTTTCAGACTCCCACTGCTTAGGCAATTGACTCTATGGCTGTGCTGGTGTGAGGGACCAGAAGCAAAGGGTTGTTTTGCCTCTCATGTTGAAGCCCACCCTGCCACACTGAGGTGCATGGGCTACCAAGAGGATTTGTGTTACAGATGGTGCCAGCATCCCGTACCGATGAAGTGGAACTGACATTTGTCACTGCACAGAAAGCAGAAAGCACCATCAGTTGAGGCTACCCATGCGTATGTGCTGGCAATATTGAGAGGAGGAAACAAATATTGCACATGTGAGAGTGCGCCTCCCACCCAAAGGTTTCAAAAAGATTTGCAAATCCTGCATTGCTGAAATAGCCTTCCCTAATTCCTCTGCGAGACAAGCAAACATGGTAGCACCATTCTGCAAATCACTAAAGTAAGCCACATGGATGCTCACCCGTAACACTGAAGCACGTCCCATTTGGGACTGCTGATAGATAATACCAACGCCACCACCCAGTTCCTTTGTCATTATTTGGCCATATGGCTTCTCAAACTTCCTTTATCTATTACTTCAAAAGTGTTTCTCTTTGCAATGTTAACTTGAGCTAGAGCACAGGTGTTGCCCTACTTTCGCTGCCATCTGCACACAAAACCCTTCTGTAGCTTGGATTGGTTGGCTTAGATGGCCAAGTGGGCATACTACACTGCTTCGTAGAGTGGCTGCAGGCTACTGCCATAGACCACCTGTGGTTCTCCATGGCCTTCCCAGAATTCCCTCCCAAGCATCCAGAAAGGATAAGTAAGTTCTTCCACAGTGCAATGAAAAGCCCTTTTTGTGCATTTCAGCCTACGACATGGCTGCGATTTGTGCTAGCCCTGGTATGGCACAGAAGTAAGCACAGGGCTGGTATGGAACATGCAGTGTTTCTGCTGTCACGGGTGCCAGGCTCACTCAAGGTCAATAATATGACCATAAGCAACTCAAGTCACCTCTGCTGGGAGGACTTTGTGAAAATACAGCAGCCAGGAACAGGAATATCTTCACGAAAGGTTTGTGTTACATAACTGGTTTGACCAAAAAAAAAAAAAGGAGGAAACTAAGCAAAATCATAAAAAAAATCACAGAGAGGATTCCTTGAAACCATAGCTCTGTAAAAGCTCTGTATTTATTTAACCCAAGCCTACAAAAATACTAAATAACATGAGGAGCTTGGTCTTGGAGTTTTAAGGAGTGTTTAGGGCACTTGCCCCTCTGCCAAATGTTTGGATGAAGTACTGAAATAACATATCCATAAAACAATGAGAAACCGTGTTTTACTTAGGGAGGAGGAGAGTCAGAGCAATTAATCTGCCAGAGGCAATCCTCTTCATTACAATGAGTAAGTGTTTACTGTTCCTGAGTGGGGTACAGGTGACGTGTACTTTACAGCAGACAGAGATGAATTATCTGGAATAGATAGCAGACATTTGAGCTTATTAGGGAGGTGAGGGGTCTATTCGTTTTATCTGCAACTGATTCTCTGCTGGGCTGTGAATATACTGACCAGCAATTCAATGTCATGCTACCTAGTCCAAAGACAGATTAACTACTTTTACCCCTTACTAAGGCAGTAGTGCGTAACATTGGATTCAATGTCATCAGGAGGACAAGGGTATGACTCAGGGTTTGGTTTTTCCCCCCTTTCTTTGTTTTGATTTGTTTATGAAGTAGGTGGCCATGTTCCAATCTGCTTGTAATGAACATGATGATGGCAAGCTAAAAATAATTTTGGGGGAGTATTTTACAGAAATCTCTATAACAACAAAACGTATAGATATGTCACAGTAACCCCTTGCTAAACATGTAGAACTATATTACCTAGGAAGGGACAGGCAGCAATAAAGAACTGAATGCAGTCCATATTTTTGAAAGCATTGCTTGTTTGTAAGATAGAGGATGTACTGATGCTTCTTTCTGATTTTGGTCCAAAATTTTACGTTTTCCTCTGTTTCCATTAAACCTGCCACAGAATATCACTTTTACATTGAAAGTCAGTAAGGTTTGGGCTTCTAAATCACACTGTAAGCGTTTCCTAGAGGCTATAATGCTGAAAGCCATGTCCCTGCAGAGGATCTGGACAAGTCTATACCCTTCAAGATCTGGGCTGACTCTTAGGACTGAGGAACAGGAGAGACGTCACAGAGAGATGAAGGAGTGCTCCTATCAGCTACAAATAGGTTGACCATAAGTAAGTTTTGGAGGAGATGGCTGAATCTATGCTTATAATGAAAGTTTATCTTGTTAAGATATGTATCAAGATTGTGTTGGTGTTTGGTGTTTTTCCTTAAAGCTGCAGTTTTGCAGAGAACTGATGTGGTGAGCCCCTCAACTCAATTGCTTGTTTCCAAGTTTGTTTGAACGTGGACAAGAGCGAAGGCAAAACACAATGGCTCAAGGCAGCAAAGAACACAATGCTTCTTGTTTTAAGACCCTGATAATTAAGCCATTAAAGATTGCTGGGGTTGGCAATATCACGTCTACAGGGAGCTAATTACTTGGACAACTGGTAAAATACCATGACAACAACAAAGAACAACATTTTATAGAGAAGTAACAATGACAAGCTCCTGCCCTCCAGCATGCCATTGGAAGGGCCAGTCTGTACCCTCCTAAGTCAGTGGGACGTCTCAAATGAATAAGAGCAACTTGGAACCCACATTTCTGTTGTGAAGGTGATTAGAAAGCACGCAGTAAACTCTAATAAAATATACAGACTAGAGATGTGTCAATTGGTGAGGGTACACTGCAGCTGTACAGTCTGCATGGTTAGATACTGCTTCAACAGCAGAGCAATGGGCCCAAGGGCTTGCTGATTCACTCTTTCCTGTTTTTCACTTTGCTCCTTCATAGAGATTGTGGGTTTGGTCTACAAGTCTCTCCACGGGCATCTGCTTTGGTGTTCTTTTTTTTAAAATTTTTCTCACCAATACCCCCAAAGGACTTCCACTTATTTCCCTTTCTGTGCAGCGACAGCAACACAGAGGCTCTAATTTGTTTGCTGGAAGCATATTTTTGTGGTGAGAATGGCATGTCTTCCTCTGAGACCTTTCAAAAGAGCCCCACCTTGCAAAATTGCAGCATTTCAGCCAAGGTCTGACTGCTGAAGGATCCCTTTTTACTCAGTAACTTAATATCACTTACTTCTTTCCTTACCTGTAAAAACCTTGATTTTTAATTCATGTAATTTTCCCATTGAGAACAGAGACTAGTTAAGGCATTTGCTAAAATCTATTGGTGTAGTTATTTGTTGGAAAAGAATTAAAAAAAAATTTCTGTGAGGGGTAAGCTTAGAAGCCTTAAGGCAACTGGCAATAAAACATCCAATTTAATTTATAGGACACCTGTCAAAATTCAGGTTGCCTTGGTTGTGGCAATTATTTATTTGTTATTAAATTGTCTTATTCCTGTTCCAGAAGGACAGAAATCAACATGATTTTTGTCCTTTCTGGTGACAATCTCAAAGGGCAGGCCACTGACTGGATGGTATGGAGATCCTGTGATACACGGGGGGGGGGTGTGTGTATATATATATATATGTATATTTTTTTTAGTATTTTTTTTTCCAGAGAAACACAGGACATGAGAAATGCCCCACTGGGTCAGATCAGTGATCCACCTAGCCCACTGCCTGGTCTCTGGCAACGGGCAGGAGATCCTGTTCAGGGAGAATGTGTGAACCTGGCCCCTTTCTGTAGTTCACTCCCCTTTGAACTTTCCCAGCAATCACAGCTATTATATTTGGGGTGCTAGAGGGCATGTACCTGTGTATACCTTTCGGTATCCATGTATGAACCTGTTGTCCATGAATTTGTCTCATGCCTTTTTGAACCTGCTGATGCTCTCTGACTCAACATCCTCCTGGGGCAAGAAGATCCTGAAGTTCACCACCCTCTGTGTAAAGATGGGCTTTTAAAAATCTGTTCTAAACAGATCTCCTACTAGATTCACTGAGTGCTCTCACTCTCAACTTCTTGTACTGTGGGATTTCGTGAACACCTCTATATTCATGTTTTATCTACTGTCTCCATGGTTTTATAAGTCTTGATCATATTCAGCCTCAGTCTTCTCTCCTAACAGGGGAGTACAAGCCTTTTTAGTTTCTTTTCATAAGGCAGCTTCTCCATCCCCTCAGCTGTTTTGGTTTTAGTTGCCCTTCTCTAACGCTGTTAGATCCTTCCTGAGGTGCGGAGACCTGAGCTGCACACGGCCGCTGTGGGTGCACCGGGATACTATACAGCAGTAAAACAGCACCTTCGGCTTTGATCTTAGTCCTCTTCCTGACGAGACAGAAGCATCTTCATGGTATATGGTGGATGTTTGTGTTGCTATACATGCGCCAAGACTAATAGCACGAAACTGCAGCCATTTGCCTATCAAAACAGCACAAAAATCCCTGAAAAATCTATCAGGGAATATATGGATGCTTCTGAAGACTGAATTAGCCATTTATCCTGGTGGCTGCTGTTTTTCAAATGGGGTAAAGGAAAAAAAAAAAGCACTTTACAAACTGCCTGAAGCTCTTTCATAAGGTCACACATTTTTTTTCAGCGTTGTGGAAAAAAAACACTCACCAGGAAAGGCCCAAACTCTGAATGGATGCAAAATTCTTAGGCACAATTTGAAATGAGGAATTTTTAAGTTTCTGAGACCTGGACTTCAGCCACCTTCTTGCAGCTCTCCCTCCTTTTCTTTGCCCCTCTGGCAGCATAAGCGATCCAGAGAAAGAAAGAAGCCGTGGTGACTGGGGCCCTAACTATGGGCTCCTATTTGTGGACACCACCTGGGAATCTGCTTCAAATTAATACCAACTTATTTTTCCTCTTAAAGGTAGCAGCCAGAAGCAGAACTTGTGGCAATCTTGCTCCGCGGAAAACCTGGTTTGTGAGCCTTGGGAGAGGGAGAATTGTTCCAAATTGTGAGACAGAAAGCTATTGCAGAAACCACACAGTTTTCCTGGCCCTCTCCGATGGATTTTTCCATCAAAAAGAGGATGCTTTGGCCTAGTAGCAGTAACTTGAGGTTCTGTATGCCCGGCAAAGAGCTCTCTGCACGAGGCTTCCTGTGAAACCCACCGGAGGAGAGGCTGATCTGTTCCACACGGGCACATGGAGAGAAGGCTTGAGAGGACAGAAACGTGGCCAACTGCTACAAGAAACAGACAGGCTGGAAACACATACGGTGCCAATTCAGCATTGAATTTCAACCATGTTGCTAACTAAACTTCCTGTAACTTCAGCAGCTGCACGGCTGAACCTGCAGGAACTCATTTTTCTCTGGTCTCTCCTTAATGCAGACCCCCCTCCCTCTCCTCTGCTCTCGAGCAGCGATGAGCTCCCAAGGACCCCCTGTCTCGGGCTGAGTGGGCACGGCTGGTCAAGAGCACAAAACTCCCTTGCAGAGGACGCAGCTGTGGGAAGGGCTACTTGCAGGGGTGAGAATCCTTGCCTTCTGCAGTTACTCCTTGCAAAGCCTTGCTTTGCTCTGCCTGAGCCTTTTCACCCTACTCCTTCTCACTAATGCTCCCAACCTTCCTCCCGCTGCTCAATCCTACCTCCATCCTGTGGGAATGCTTTAATTTGAGAGGCAGGGCTGCCTGTGGGGCCATAGTTTCAAGGTTATCAGCTGCTTCATGCATTTTGTCAAACACCTTGGCCAAATTGTTCTTTCCTGATGCTGACAGCTCCAACCAAATCAATATTTAATAGTTTATGGTGGTGGGAATTCTTCAAAAATTCTTGTCCTTGCTAATGTCCCCCAGAGAAAATGAAAAATCTGCCACTCCAAGGATACTAGCAAATGCCGCAAGCCCCAGATTTGCATCTCTGGGCTTGCACGTCAGTGCCTGGTTGCGGTGTAGGTAAGCGTGCCTGTTCTGCTTTTTGCCTAGCTATGGGGCTAGTCTGAGCGCTCCTCGCTTTGCAATCCCCTTAAATATATATGGACCGGCTTTTACAGTCCAGATTTTACATCCCATCTGTGTATAAGGCCTCTGTCTTGTTCACTGCAGTTATGAAATTTGCAAGTTTGAAATGGCCTTTCTCCACACGAAGGATGGATGGATGGATGGATGGATGGATGGATGGATGGATGGATGGATGGAGTTCCTACTGGATTGGGCCCTGCGTGGCAATCTGCTAGACACTGGTGAATGTGATACTCTGTACGTTAGTCATTCACAGTGAGAATGTGCACTAACATCATGAAACTCTTCTGGCTTTGGAGGGTGACCTTCATGCCACACAAGGAAAATAGGCATTGTTTGGGTTTTTTAATTCTGCAGAGTTACATATGTCTCAAAGCTTCTCTTATTTCACTTTCCTGATAGGTCTCCATTGCTAATCACAGAATCATAGAATGGTTTAGGTTGGAAGGGACCTTAAAGATCATCTAGTTCCAACCCCCCTGCCACAGGCAAGGACACCTCCCACTAGACCCGGTTGCTCAAAACCTCATCCAACCTGGCCTTGAACACTTCCAGGGATGGGGCATCCACAACTTCCCTGGGCAACCTGTTCCAGTGCCTCGCCACCCTCACAGACAAGAATTTCTTCCTGAGATCTAATCTAAATCTTCCCTCTTCCTGTCTGAAGCCATTGCCCCTTTTCCTATCACTACATGCCCTTGTAAAAAGTCCCTCTCCAGCTTTCTTGTAGGCCCCCTTCAGCTACTGGAAGGCTGCTATAAGGTCTCCCCAGAGCCTTCTCTTCTCCAGGCTGAACAACCCCAGCTGTCTCAGCCTGTCCTCATAGGAGAGGTGCTCTAACCCCCTGATCATCTTTGTGGCCCTCCTCTGGACCCGCTCCAATAAATAATAAAGGACTGGTTACTGTTGTTAGACCAAGGCTATTTTTTGTTGAACTGTTCGCTTTTCTCTTGGCCAGGAAGGATCAGCACTGGCTGTTTAACCTCTGTGTTCAATGGCTATACTGTGTTTCCATACACAGACCCGTCTCTTGGTGCTTTTCTGACATTTGATGGTTGGCTGGTCAAAGGCATTTCCATTTATAAACACACGTAAATATACTTGAGACCAATCTGGTCCATCACCCTCTCCTCCTGTCTTCTTTCTGTAATTGCCCAAAGTGAACGATGCAAGCTTGCAATACCACTTTATGAGATGCATATGAGCCTTGCACTGTGCATGGGGATGTGAGAACCAGGGCCTGCAGATTTGAAGCTTGCTGAAGGAAGACAGACATATGAAAAAGAAATCATGTGAAAGAACATATAATGCAGGAAAAGGCAACCAGTAATGTTGGAGCTAAAGACTGGAAATTAGCTTTCCAGAAAAAACAGTGAAGAGACTCAAACAGAAATTGAACTCAAACCTCGGGTTTTTTGTATTTAAAATCAACTTAGTTCCAAGGTTTTTCACCCAGCACTTAATCAAAGGAAGAGCCTTTTTGCATCCTCTCTTTTCCTATTCAAGTTGAGCACTGCATCTTGACCACAAACTATTACTGTCACAGTGATTTACCTTTCTGGCATTAGTTATGGCCTTTGCATCCATTTCCAGCTCACTGGGTGGTTAGTTTAGCCTTCCGGCATTTAGGGGAAAAGTCCAGTGAACGTAACTTTCAGCAGTGGCAAATCCAAACATTTTAAAACAAGAAGACAAAAAAAACAAAAGGAGAGACTTTGAAAAGGGAGGGGAAATATCTGCATTTCATTTCTGCATATGAGCTTTTAGAATTCACAGTTACCTAGTCTATCCTCACAAGTCTGAGGGCAAAGAATGCAGATTTTATATTCAACACAGCTAAAACCACATGACTCTAGAGCTCACCTTAAAATGACAATGCAAAACAAAACAACAGTGGTTCTTTTCTGTCTGATCTCAGCTTCCTTTCCAAGGTCTGTAACAGCTTTACCTGTTGCTTGTAGATGCCCATAACTACTTCATCGCTCGGTAACTACACAGAGCAGAGCATAGTGTCTTGTGGGAGCACTAGCGAGGCATTCCAAACAGCACATAATCCTTTTTTTGTGACAACCTCTGGCACTGAAGTCCTGAGAGGAGATGAATGACTGGTGAGCAACCTTCCCACAGCTGAGCCACAGTGACGTGAAAATGGTCCAGGCATCTCAATGGCGATGATTTTGCAGGTGACTAAGCAAACAGGAGAAGCTAAGCCCTCCCCGAAAGCCCTGGATGGTTGGAGATCTGGCAAGAGATGCTGCCCCAGCTGCTTGCTGCTGGTTCCCTGTAGCAAGAGCAGCAGTAACTGCTGTGGCTGAGGCTGGGAGCTGGGATCATCTCGCCCTGGAGCCCCCGGGAGCCCGTGTTGCACAGGCACGCAGCTGGTTGGCCCTGAGGCCAACAAGGCTGTAAAAATGCTGGACTTCTGGGCCTACCCTTAGAGAGCAAGCACATCGATTGCTGTAGTGTGCAAATATATAATTGCATTCTAGTGGCCTGTGGTCAGCGGTAGAGCCAGCAGTGTGCAGATGTGATTACAAATATTGTCTACACGGGCAGTTTCATTTACTCACAAACTCTACCATGCCTTTATATTGAATCCCTATTTTAAGGTCACCAGAGCACATTAAACTTGAGCTCTGTCCCGCTGGAGTGTGGGGGCAGTGCTTCTGCTTTCTCTTATTCTCTGTGGGTCCTGTATGCCATAAGGACGAAAAAAAGAGCCAAGTACTGAGTGGGTGTATTCTTGTTAATGCCAATCCAAGAGTCAAAAACGCCCCAAACTGTTCCACCAATGTCCCTTTGCTCAGTCTCATAAATGATCAGAAACTCTTAATTTGTTTCCAGGGGTTTCCCAGAGCTCTGCTGGACTTTGCAGTCCCTCTTTCTCTAGGTTGTTACTTTTCCCTACAGCCTTGCTTTATCCTTCCCTAGCTTTACCTTTGTCATCAGCTGTTCTCACCTTATCTACATTTTGAAAAAGTGAATCTTATCTGCTTTCAAAACCTTCTTCACAGGGACAGATTCCTGATGACAAAGAGAAGCATCTTACTCATTCTCATAATCACAAAAAGCCACGGAGGGGACTAAGAAAAGTAGGGAGGTTGCTTGCTGAGCATGTCATGTGTGCTGCTGCAGCATTTGTGTGTTGTCTGTGATTTTGAAAGATGCAATATACACAATAAGCAAAGAACAAGCAATAGGAAGGAATGATGTAGTTTTTGTAGAC
Source organism: Burhinus oedicnemus (assembly GCA_008921705.1). Classification (NCBI taxonomy): domain Eukaryota; kingdom Metazoa; phylum Chordata; class Aves; order Charadriiformes; family Burhinidae; genus Burhinus; species Burhinus oedicnemus. The sequence goes on from VFFE01007204.1 coordinate 221,663, forward strand.
TGTCAAAAATAGTCTGCTGAATTAATTACTTCAAATGGTGAGGCAAGCTGACACAATTTAACATCTATGGATTTTTTTTATTTTTTTTTTTAATTTTGCCTGCGTCTTAGCAGAGATAGCAATGATTGGCCAGGCTTACCACGGCCATGTAAACTAAATGCAGAACAGTTGTTAGCTCTAGATATTTGCTGAGGATAGGTTTTCTGAGCCATAACAAAATGATGCTGACACAAACGTAGTATGCATGAGAGAGAGAGATGCACGTTCAAAGGAAAGGACATCATGCCCATGTATACATATCCAGGGGCTTGCCATTGACTTTTTTTTTTCAACTTGGAAACTTGAGTCACTGGTCTTCTGCTCCTTTTGGTGAAGAGCTTTGGGATCTCTGCTCTCTACCCATAAAGTACATTATTACAAAACAGTTCCCTTGATTGCCCTTTCCACAGGCAGACATTGGCTTTTTTCCAAAGGCATATTGTATTTGCATTGATCACACTGCTGACTATATGACCTTGTCATTAGGAAACATGAAACATAAAATATGAGTTACTTGGACTCCTTCTTCTAGTATTATTAATTGTTTTATTTTCTGAACTCTGAAAGAGATTGCAGAGCCAGCAGGAGGTTTGTTTGAGACCCGCTGACACCATGGAATTCGGGGTACTTTAATTATCCAAATGATCTAAACAAAAGAAGTTAACAACTGAGTAGTGTATGACTGATGGTTAGATGTAAACTGCAAAAATTAATTTGGCAGCTGGAATGGTTACATGGAACTGGAGGTTGCTCCTCCAAGATGCTGACTAGGGCATCAGATTGGATGTGCTGGATGTAAACAAAGCTGGAACCATTTGCAGAAGACTGCTTCTGTACTCACAAGCACCCTTTTTTTCTCTGTGCTTTTGCTGTAATGAACTACTCAGTCATGACGGTGGGCATCCTCACCGTTCTTCAGGTCAGTGTCCAGCCAGTAACCGTAACACTTCTGGGACTGGGAAAGAAAGATCAATGCAAGATCACAGGGGAATCAGGATGGAGGGAGACCTGAAGACTGCACAAAACCATGAGTCACAGACTAGAAAAAACACTCTGAGAATTACTAATTCCCAGTAAAATGGTGATAGACCTGAGGCTAGAAGACCCAGGACTTGCTGCCTATATGTTGGTTGCAGAATGTCAGTGACAATTCAGGACAGCTGGGTGAGACCATGGTCCCTGTATCCCTTTTCCCCTGATCCTCTTGAGTTTTTACAATTTCGTATTCACTTAACATGCACGCTGATGCATCAAGCCCAGCAAGTCTGCACATTCGAAAAGCACAGAGGGCAGTGCTTTCTCCCATAGCACATTAGTGTGTGGCTGTGAGTTCTGGTTTGCTGGGGATGCTTGAAGAATATGCATATTAAAAAACAAAGAAAAAAAAAAAACCCAAAGAAAAAAATCCAAAAACCAAACACAAAAACCAACCCCAAAACCCCCAAACAAACAACCCCCAACTTCTTGGCTATATTTGTGGTAGAAAGGTCTGTAAAGGGCAGTTCAGTGGATGCAGGTACAGCAAAGCTCAAGAAGTCCTGAAGCTGTAGCTTGCTAGAGGGTATCCTGGGGACAGAATAACCCCGTGCTTGCCCTTCCCTAAGCATCCCTTACTGGCTGTGAAAAATTGGCCTTTTCTGGCGCCCTGTCTGGCTACCCTCATCTTCTTAGATCCTTATCCTGAAGGTGGAAGGAAGGCTTGGGTCACAAGGACAATTTTTCCCCTTTCACCTCACCACCAGACTGCTCTTAGGAGGCAGGTCAGGGAGTGTTAGGAAATACTCTTCGTCAGGAAACATAAAAACAAAGGTAGCTATGTTGTCTGCAGTTTTTAGTAAAGTGCTCTTCTTTTCTTCCTTGAAACTGTGTTTAAGGAAAGCCACGCGGAGCTAGTTACTTGAGTGCCTGCAGTGATTTTCCTCACACTCAGAATATGAAAAGCATTCCACCAAAAATCACAGAAAACTGCTGTAATGCAGCACTTGCAACAACACCCTGTGACAGGAGTTGATCTCAAGACTTATTTGTATATTTTTAGCATGTGAAAATATGTTTGTCAAAGTTTGCAGTGCTGCCAGTACATGTGACTTTTAATTCATCTCGCAATACTGAGTATTTTTGTTAGCCAGAATTGCTACAATTGGCTTCTTAGGAGAATCTCCATTTTCTGAAAATAGAAACTAATGGGTGGTCATGAAAACTGAATCAGAGGAGGAGATGGGGACAAGGAATCTGAAGCTGACTTGGCAAAGATAGCAAATATTAGGAGCTAGGAAGACAAAGCTTACAAGAAGCCAAGATTCCAAGGCAGAGTTCACATTGTTTAGGGGAGGCAACTAAAAAACCAGCTGGGATAACTAACAAAATTGTACAAGGTGCCCTAGATGGGAAACTGGGCCTTAGCCAGAACATGGGGGTGAAGCTGACAACAGGAATGCACATAAAGTTAGAGGGAAATCTGGGCAAGGAGATGGTGAGCAGGAAGAGCAGTTTGGAAAGAAGGGGCAGAGGGAAAAAAAACTGGGTGAAGAATCTTTCTGTAAGTTATCACCTTCCGCCAAAAAAGCCAAGATTTCTGTACCTTCCCATTGCTCCACATAGCAAGGGTGAGGGATTGTTACTACAGTCAGTTATTTCCATGGCCCAAGTAACAGAGGTCTGCGTAGGGGACCTAAGTGCCCCAGCTGATGTGTATCATCTTGATGTTACAACATGGAATTTCTGCTTTTATCATCTGGATAACTATATACTGCACCCTCTCTGCCCTCACCAAAAAGATTTCAAAGTCAGGCCTTCAAAAGTTGGACATGCCAGTGTTAAGATTGCTTGTGTGCCTGTGTTAAAAGACCACTGTTAATTTTATGATCACATAGCACTCCACAGGACCCTTGCCTCACCCAGCGCACAAGATGGATGGTGCTCACTTAATGAGCATCTGCTCAGTATTTTTTCCCGTTGTTTTTCTTGAGTGTGTCTCCATGCCTTATTGACTGCATACTATCCGTGTTGAAGGCAATTACTTTCCTCATGAGTTTTTCCGCGCTGCTTATCGCTATAGTAACTGCGTGCCTCACAAATACTAACTCATCTGTTTTCTCTCTTCCCTCTGAGATGGCAGGGCACTACCCGTGTTTCGTGAATGTGGAGCAGAATTTCATGAATGCAGAGCAGAGGAATGGAGAGCAGAAGCTGAAAAGAAGTCACTGATTTCAAGCGTCCATATTAGAGTGGGACTTCATGTTTCACAGCACTCGGTGACTCACAGCACTTTGCATGCTCTAGCTCCGGCTTGCTGTGCCTTTAGTTCTTCAGTACCTCCTGCAATTTCAAAGCCTCAAGTCAGGCACCTGAAAAATAATGAACAGGTAACTACTCACCATCTCTGAAGAGTTTGAATGACTTAACTAACACCGCATACAAAATCTGTGTCACCGATTGGGACAGTATCTATTCGTGCAGTTTGATGGTTACCTGCCTCTAACCATGACACCAGCCCGTCCCTCATCTCATTCATCATGTACCATATGTTCTAGGTGCATTGCCATGGATTGCAGGGACAAGGAAAGCATCAGCTAATGCAGTAGTACAGTGAACTAAAATCTTGCCAAATAAATGTTGCGAACATTACAAAACGAGCCAGTTAGGTATGTATTAGCAGTGTGATTCTCTCCTTGCTTGCACATTTGTCCTTTTTCTCTTCTCCATTATGTGTTTTAATTCTTTCTATATTACACCCCCAGGGCCAGGACTGCCATTTTCTGTATTTGCAAAGCACCCTGCATATCCTCAAAACTATTTGAACAGCCTGTGAGATAGGTAAATACCACCATTTTAGAGAGGGGAAAATTAAAGTACGGGGCCTAATTTTAAAAAAATGGGTTATAATGATTGCACATTTCGTATTTGTACAAGAAAAGAGACTGTGTGAGCACACAGTCCTGCTCCTGTGGCAGGCAGGACACACAGCCAAATACAGGAATGGGCTTTTTGGGCACTGATGCACAGAAGGTGTAAATAATTTAGCACATACCTATTTTGGAGGATATAGATATGTGTGATTCACTCAAAGTAACATAGGAAGTCAATCAATCTTGTCATCTAATCAGTATAACAAAGGAAAAATATGTTTCCCTAAAATAGCAAGCATACAAGTCATGTGAGAGATAATACTTTAAATTTTGCTGAGAGTCTGTAAGTTTCAATAAGCACCAATCTTTCTCACTTAATTAGCCTCCTTAGGGAGCTACATTGCAGGTGTTTTCCATTATTTTCAGCAGAAGTTTAGCAATTTCTCTTCACATTGCCTTTTCTCAGGACAAAACTCTGCTTTCCAGCTGGTGATAGTTTTGTTTCTAAATTGTTTCTCTCTTTATCCCTCCCAAATCATCGGAGTGAAAAGCACTTTCTCCTCTCTGATCCTCCTCGTGTATCTTCCTGGAGAACAAAAAGCAAATGTAGGCAGGGGAAACAGTGCTGCTGGCTGAAACCTCATCTATCTGGATGCTTACCACAAGGACAAATCAATGAAGGAAGGGATCTTTTTTTATCATTAGCAATAGCACGGTTCTGGCCAGATGCAAGGGAAAAATAAGAGTCTCCCCTAGAAGGCTTGACCGACCCCCTGAAAGATTATATTAAGCTGTTTTCAGGGGCTTATGTCTTATTTTAGCAAGTCGCACACTCACATGCCCAGCTGCCCCCTACTCACACAACGCAGGGTAGCTCAGATTACTTTGTATGCCAAAATGGGAGTGACCTATTGGCTACAGAAAATATTTGGGAATGTAGTTATGCAAAGGAGTCAGTCATGGGCTTTCCATGGAGCGGTGGTTCAGTTCACAGAGCATTCAAACTGTATGGTTTTTGCTATTGCATCCTTGCCTTCAGGGTGGGCGTCAGACACCCGTTTTGTGCATGCACCTCTCTTCTCCGAGGATATTTGGGATTTGAAAACTTAACAACAAGATTTTTTGTAAGAAATGAGTTGTGAGAAAGAGTTAAAGAGTGAGTTATAAGAAATGAGGGCTTTCCATTGACTTAGCTGGAAATTAGGTGCCTCTGAAAATGCTGCTCCATGCCCTGTGTTTCTAGGCATGTTGAATAAGTGACCTCTAGAAACTATGGAGTCTGAAACTACAAAAATATTCATGGTAAAGTTGAAATATGAACATAATCCCAGCTCTGTAGCTCGGGAGAGTCTCTGAGCTCCTTCCCAAGGCAGGTGAAACTGATGGGAGGCGCAAAGGACTATGGAAGTGGGTGAGTGTGAAACAGATAAAGTAACTGCAGACTTAGAGTTAACAGTATTAATTTTCCTTCCTGGCAAGGACAACGGCAGAAGGTCTGTTTAGTGAACTCCCCTGGGATCTGTGGCAGGAGGTAGCTTGGAGCAGGGTTTAGCAGCTTTATCTGCAGGCACTCCTCCGTATTTTACCACACTGACATTCTGCAAGGGGAGATTTGTGAATGCGATCAGCTGCCTAACTCTGGCCTCAGTAGTCATTTCCTAGCTGGAAAACTCTCCTAGCCCATTGACTGATTAGGTCATTTTAATTTACAGAAATATTAGGCCCTGATTTTTAAATCTGGCATTGAAATGCTGCCACTGAAATGTTCTTGCTTCCACCTCCAAGTTTGCTCCTGCCAACGTTAAGCGTGACATAAATCAGTGGATCTCTGACTAGCTGCCTCTTAGCAGTTGCTTTAATATCTGTGTACTGGTGTGTGGGAGCAGGCAAGAGAAGACGTGTGCCTGGGATGTGAACAGAAGCCGAGCGGGCCAATGTGTCCTTTTCTACTTGTCCCCTGAGGTGGGCAGGAGCACGGCTCGTTCCTCTTGGCTGTGGGCAACTGCCCCCACCTCGCCCAGCCAGAGGGGCCAGGGGTGCCCCAACCCTTGTGGGACGCCCATGTCCCCTTCCTAGGCAGGGACACACAGGCAGATCGTGCCCCACCGCTGCTCTTGGGTGCCTCCAGGGCGCCCCAGGGCTGGGAACCTGGCTGGAGCCCAGTGGAGGTAGCCTGTAAAAGAGCCTCCTCTTTACTGCATACTGCTATATATGTTGTATGTCTGCTATGGTGCTGTGCTGGCTGAGAGCTGTCAAGGCTAGAAGGAAACATTGTAAGTAGCTTACATCCGCTTTTTTGAAATTGTGATGCACATCCCTATTGCAATAGAAAGAAATGGTGACTACGGCTTAGTACTTACCCTTCTTTGCCTGCCCGAGAAGACACTTTGCAGACTTTACCCTACCCTAAAGAGAAAGATGCAGATCTAAAGATACAAATTCAACTGGTGAGTACTTGATAGCTACTTTGCACAGTATATGCATGAACACTGCGCAGAGGTAAGGAAGTGGAGATGCCCTGAGGAGCACCCGGCAGGAGCTTTTCGTTGGGTACAGCCATTCACAGGAGCTCATCCCAGCTGGGACCTGGCCCAGCAGTGGTTTGTAGCTCTCCCGTCTCCCTCGGGAAGTCAGAGAATCCCTGATGGAATTGGGAATTAAACTCTGATCTTAACGCCTTAGCTTTTCTGGTCTTAGTCTGAGCCTTAGTATTGTTACTTACATTTTTGTCCACACTGCTACAGTACATTCATTGCTAAAACCCCTTCTGGATATAACAGATCTCTTAAAAAGCATGTAGGCAATGTTCAGGAAATTTCCGTATGGTATTTTCTAGGTCATCTTATGATATTGGAAAGTACACTGGGGAAAAAAACATTGGGTCCCTCTTTGGCATTAGTTGCCCATTATACAAGTAATTTAAAGAATGAATACACTACGGGAAGTGTATATGTGTTCACATGTGTATAAATTAAGACATGTTCATATGTACACATGTTAAATATATTAAGGTAATTAGTAACAGAGCAGCAAGAATCACTTTATTTTTCAAGAACTCTTTTATGGGATTTATTTAGGACTGCAGCAGCAGCCAGTCTACAGCAGCTAGCTTCCAGTGCAGCCAAATGAGTCATTTCCACCTACACTAACACATGTCAAAATGGTTCCTACTGTGTGTCTACCTATTAGAAATAAACAGAAAATAATTATATTAGTTTCAGCTTCTGCAGCTTCTTTTACCTGAGGGTCTTAAAGCAGTATAGAAATGTAGACTTCCCAGCTCTCCTATGGTGGTAAGGTGTATTACATACATTGAGGCATACCATATACATTCTTAGGTGGGGAAACTGAGGCACAAAATAGTTAATTTGCCTAATGTCACCTAGCAACTCTGCAAAAAGAGGAAAACTAGATACCACATGCTCCCATAGCTTTGTTACCTACCCACTGGACAACACTGTTATTAAATCCCAGAAATGTTATTTTTTTGCTTTATTTCCAGCTGGAAGTGATGGAGGATTTTTCCTTTCTGTTGCTTAGCTACTCCCTGACCTTTGGATAGTCTTTCTCATTGGCTGGGTGAAGGCATTTCCCTCCAGCCGCCTGGATGCGGACGTGTCTCAGACCTCCCCCTCCGGCAGGATTTCATCAGCTGCCCTGCCTCAACCATGTGTTTCTCTTCCCATCTTGCGAAAAGAAAGTTTGTTATTTTTCCTCTAGGATATATCAAATGGTGCTAGAAAAAATGTTGAAAAAGCCTTCAAGACTGAGGTATATTTTTTTGATTCACTGTATTACTTAACTCAGTGTTAATTACAGCTAACTCACTAATTACCGTAATTCTGCTTCTCTGGACTTTTCCACAACATGCAGATCAGTGGGATTTCCTGTTCAAAACACCTAAAACTAGAACAGTTAACACTGAACAAACAGGGATCTGAACTGGGCAATATGAACGTCCATCCACTTGACACATGACCTCACTGTTACTAAAAACATCTAACTAATAAAAACTTGCATGAGAAGTCTACTTCATATAGGGGGCTTTAAATCTTTAATTAAGACATTTGGCAGTGAAACTTTCGGTCCAATGATATAGCATCATTTCATACTACTTCTTCGAGGATTTGAGTTCTAAACCTATTCTCAGTTTTGACTCCTGAAACAAAGGCAGCTAGAATAATCAGAGATGATGTGGGCTTTTTTTAACCTAGCAACTTTTACTGGACCCATTAAATAGAATAAAAGTGTGTTCATTCTTGTCTGGAAATATTTTGCCAATAATCACCTTTGCTGAAGGTGGAGATGCATTGACTGGAACAGAAGACACAAAAGAAAGAGAAGAAACAGGCCTTGTCAGGCTGTTCTGTAACTATTCTTGAATTGTTTCATCATGGAAGATGAGATCAAATGGACTGCATAAAATCTAGAGCCCTGTGTTAGGCATCAGGGTACAACATACAGTGCAAAGGACAGAGTTAAATTTCCTTTTCAAGGGGACCTGAATAAAACATAGCACGGAGCTTCCTATATTCAGCCTACGATGAACCAACTGCAAAGCACTGAGGATAGGTGAGCCTCAAATCCAGCTCCTTGGTAGTCTTCATCTTTTGGGGATCCACTATCTACAGCCTTCTCTGAAAGGGCTGAGAAGAGGTCACCCTTTTCCAAACTGCCAGAAGGCAAGGTGGGATATCTCCTTGCCCCCATCCACACGCACTGCTGTGGAGAGGACCTGCCCAAAATGCTGGGCACCTGGGTTCAATTCTCATCCAGTCAGAAGTGCTCAAAACTCTGTCTCTGCCCACTTGGGAACGTGTCCTTGTTACCAGGGTACTCGGTATTTACCAGAAATAACTCACTTGTGAGAGACTGAGCTTAATTCACAGGACTCTGTACAAACAGATGAGATATTCAGACGGAAGGTACTGCAGAACTGCAAATTATTATATTTAATCATAGAGCTCTTGAGACTCTGCCCTTTGAAGCCTAGAGGTATTCATTAGCAATGTCCTCGTGTAATGCTGAGCTCTTAGTAGAACATAATGAAGATATCCTCTGGATGAGAGGGAAAAAGAAACACCGCATTTCCTCCCATGGGAGAGAGCGTAAGAACTAAATGTGCAATCTTAACAGATACTTTCCTTCAGGAGAGATGAGTTTGTGTATTTCTTCCAGTATCAAAATGAATTTACCAGAAATTTTAAGACAACCTTGCGCTCCTGCTGATTAGGCTTTCGGGATGTTTTCCTCTTTGTAAGAAAGCGCATCCTGTCTCCCTAATGGACTACACCAAAATCCCACCTACAAGCATCTCTAAACACCAGGAAAGTTTAGGTCAGATTTCATAGAATCGTAGAATCATAGAATGGTTTAGGTTGGAAGGGACCTTAAAGATCATCTAGTTCCAACCCCCCTGCCACAGGCAAGGACACCTCCCACTAGACTAGGTTACTCAAAGGTTACATCCAACCTGGCCTTGAGCACTTCCAGGGATGGGGCATCCACAACTTCCCTGGGCAACCTGTTCCAGTACCTCACAGTCAAGAATTTCTTCCTAATATCTAATCTAAATCTCCCCTCTTCCAGTTTGAAGCCATTACCCCTTATCCTATCACTACATGCCCTTGTAAAAAGTCCTTCTCCGTCTTTCTTGTAGGCCCCCTTCAGATACTGGAAGGCTGCTATAAGGTCTCCCCAGAGCCTTCTCTTCTCCAGGCTGAACAACCCCAGCTCTCAGCCTGTCCTCATAGGAGAGGTGCTCTAACCCTCTGATCATCTTCATGGCCCTCCTCTGGACCAACTCCAAGAAGTCCATGTTCTTCTTATGTTGGAGGCTCCAGAGCTGGACACAGTATTCCAGGTGGAGTCTCATGAGAGCAGAGTAGAGGGGCAGAATGAAACTCAGATTTAAATTCAGGGTCCTGTGTTAGCATCCAACCCATGGTGGGAATGTGACGCTGGAAAGCTCTCTTCATGAGGATGTGCTTCTCAGCTTTGAACCTGGGGTCCCCAATGACCCCACATGCTTGTGTCTGGTGACAAACAGGGGTTCATTGTTGCAGTAGAATCTAATAGCTGTCGTGCACCCGGGGACAAAGAAGGGACCCGCAGGCACAGGCTGTGCTCTAACCTACTTGGGCCAGGAGCCAAGCAGATGGGCAGGGAGCTGGAAGCAATCAGCAGTGCAGGAACGAGAACTAGTCCCACTTTTCTGTGTGTACAATTGAAAAACGTGAAAAAATTAGAAACCAATTTGCTGCAAAGAGCAAAGTGAATAAAGAAAGGGTATACCTAGAGTGCAGTTAGAAGTGCAGGCACAGCACAGGCAAACACAGCAAGTGCTGGTAGCAGAGTAGCTTAACAGCACGGACTTCAGCTGCTGACATAAACCTGCAAGTTATTTTCTTTTTCCTTAATATTCATCATCCACCCACTCATCCAAACAAAAGAAAAAGGCCGGAAAAGACTGTCAATTGCAGCATGTTTGCAAATTCTCTTCTTATCACCCATCTTTACTTCTGTAAACAATTTCTGTGCATTATTAACATTAAAATACCGTACACATGGAAAAATCATAACTAAAATGTACTAGTCAGGGAATTGGTCCCAAGGACATGTAAATATCAATAACTCCTTTGAAGTTTTAGGATCAGCTGGATAAAAAATTATTGGAGTGGATACGAGCTTTCTCCTGGAAGGAAAACAGCTAGCAGTAGGCCAACGAGGGAGGCTTTGTGCAATTTTTGACCTTGAGGGGGTTCTGGAAAGCAGTGTATTTACTTAGGATTATTTGAGGGGCTTGGCAAATTGAACAGTCAGGGTCTTAGTCATCTCTGCGTGGGAATGGTGTACGCTCTCTGTGCAGCAGCCTTGAAACGAAAATCCCGCCTGCCTGCCTGTCTGCGGAGCGATGGGGCTGCGAGCTGATTCAAGATGGAGGCACTGCTCATTCTCATCCAGATTCGTATTTTACTTCTCTCTCCATTCTTTCATTTTTTGTAACCTGCAATAAATCATCCGGTCTGGAGGTACATGTTTTTCCCTTTGCATTTGGAAACTATTACTCTAGGAAGCCCTACTTTCAGCACAGAGCTACATAAACTGTCGTATGTGTGAGTGTTACAGGTTATTAAAAGTTCAGGAGTTTATTAATAGGGTTCAGGGATACCTGCAGGCACATTGTCTAAATAGACAGATGAACTGACAGTTCTTTAGTCAGTCTTTCTGGGTGGAGATTTAGTGAGTTGAGTGACGACTGGTACCCACGGAGCAGCCGGCAGCGTGCTGACAGCAGGTCTGCCAGCCCCCCAGCGCGGCTCTCCGCAGCTCTTCCTCCACCGCAATGCTTCTGACGTCCTGCTTTAAATCTCAGGGATATATTGGTTTGCCAACCACAGGAAAATTATTTCAATGGCATTACAGCACACACACTACTGCATGTACAACTCAAATTCTAGCTAGCTTGCCTGGCATTTTCTTTCATGCTTCTCTGCAAGGATATATCTTTTTTCCTGAGTTAACAGCGCAAAAGACATCTCTTTGTTATTTTTTATTCCTTAAACTGGAATACCTTGGCTATGTAATTAGTAATATGGAGAGGACGTGTGTTTATTAATCTGACACATCCTGCTTTATACATCTCCTGCACCTGCTGGAATACACCTTTCCAGAATGCAAAGAAGGAAAGGGATCTCTGCCTCACTTCACTGGCTGGTTTACCTTCTTTCCTTTTTTTTTCTTTTTAAAGTTGGTAAAAGCAAAGTGCTGGCTCCTGTGATGCCTCTGACACAGGATGATTTATCACGGTTGTGTAAGGATTAGCTGAATGGGTGGGTTTGGGTGTTATAAATGGGATGTGAAAGTCTGGATTCCCGGCTGTAAGCTTGGCGGGGTTAACTTGCTCAGCCCTTTGTTCTTGCTAAACAAATAAAATTAGTTTGTTCTGAGTGGGTGGTAGAAGGGTGTATTTTGGATGAAATCTCAAACATGAGGTTCTATGTGGATGTTTAAACTCTGGCATGTTTTGTGAGAGGAGGGATGGGCGAGGGGAGGAGCGGAGCTCTGCGGCTGCAGGAAGCTGTCTAGCCCTGCTGCTGGAAACAGCTTTGGAGACAGCCCACCAGGCAAATATTTGACTGCTGAGAAACCCAGGGCAGCGTATTATGTCCTTGTACAGTGAAAACAAAGTTGATTCCTTCTCTTGGCTCCATCCTGCCTTTCTGTATGTGAGCAGGGAGGTTAGGGAGAAGATGCCTGAAATTTTCTGTGCTCTACAGCCCACCCATAGCAAGGCCAGCTGGGGCTGTGCTTAAACATCCCGCTGGTGGAGAGGTGGTAGCTGAGCCCTCTCCCTGGCTCAGGAGGGGTTGTTCAGCTTCCTGCTCATCCTGCTTTCCTGCTGGTGTGCAGCAACAGGGACTGGGGATCCCGTCTACTGCTCCTTCCTGGACCAGACCCAAGGAAGGCGGCTGCGTGTACTGCCCTCAGGGCCCCTAAACCATCCTGCATGGATGAGACATGAAGAAAGTCTCTAGGAACCCCTGCTTGAACACCACGGCTCTAGCCTCCCCATTGCTCTAGGCAATGGGAATGGAATCAGGGTAATGGGAACAGTCTGGGAACAAGGACTACAGCTTAGTCTGGTCAGCTTGCAAGATAGTTTCGGTGTAGCAAAAATTATTTTTAAAATGGGAACAAGGAGAAATATGATAAAAATAATATTAAGAATGTGCGAATCCTCCTTCAGCGCAAGAAGGAGGGGGGGGGGAGGGGGAACACACCCACAGAAGGAAGAAAATCCAACCTGAAGAACTGAAGAGGCTAGACTATAAAAGCAATGCAATCAATATCTATTAATCAAGAGCAAAGAGAAACAGAGTAATGATTAACTTTTTAGCAGGATGTAATTGAAGGCTGATCCTTCAAGTGAAAGGAAGGCTGAGCAGAATTCAACTTTCTAACCTTTATATGTGGGAACTGGAGTGAGAACCAAACCAGTAATTTCTGATTTTGTTTTTCCTGGTGGTTCATAAATTAAAAAAAACAACCAACCAACCAACCAAACAAACAAACAAACAAACAAAACCTTATTAAATGTTTTGTAAAGGCTAAGATGCTTTTACAGCCGTTGTAAAGCTTCCCCTCACTCCCCGTTCCCAGGTGGGGCTCTATTTAAAGGAACAGGTGACCTCTGTAATCCTGCCAAGGTCGCAGAAACCTCCACAGCCTGCTTGTGAGGAGCCGTACTGAACAGGCATCACAGCAGAGTTTAGGCAGGTTGTTGCTCTGTTCTCGGAGGACAGGAGTTTTTTTCCTGCACTCTGCTCCCTCCTCTGAAGAAAGGGGTTCGAGCCGGCTTGTCTTACTCAGAGTTGGTGGTTGAGTCAAACTCAACAGAATGATCCACATGAGTCACTGCATCGCCAAGTGAGTTACAGTCACAAGTGGTTTATTCCAATTATTCCAATGAAAGAGCAAGAATTGCTTCCACTGCTCTTCATCCTGAACAGCCTGCTACATCTCGTTACGGAGCATGTATGGCAAGAAGAGACACACAGGTAAAAGGGCAGCTTAATGATCACAGCAACTAAGGGAGGGTCTGATCTTCCAAACATGTTACCAGATGCAGTACTTCTCTGCTTTGCACTGCTGAGGCTTCCTCAGGCAATGGCAACAAGCACATGAAAAGTCAGGCATTTCCTGTGGCTTTTCGAAAAAGTGCATCTGTATCTATTGAATCTTTGGAGTGTTAAAAAATCGATGCTAAGCCAACTTCCACAGCCTTTCCCGGCAACATCAAATTAAAGGAAGGCATGGTGCCATAATTTCCCATAGCTGTGTATATTGTGCTACAAATAGAAAGCCTACTCATCATTCATAACCGACCAAATTATAAAATATCTGAATCTCTCACACATTTTTTTTAACATGTAGGTTACCTTTTTTGGCTAGTCCTTTTAAAAGCTAGGCTTTTAAAACAAGGCTGTGGTGTAAAATGAATGATGATCACTCCTCACTGTACTAGCAATTACTTCACCAATTCCTCTCCAAATGTGTAATATACTAATATGTGAAGATTATATTCAACAGCGAGACAGACTGAATGCAGCAAGGGAAGTAATTACTTTTGAATATCATTTTACAGACATTATGAAGTCTCTGTTAAATGAGTTTATGAATGTTATCAGAGCTGACGTAAGCACATCTGTTACTAACTTTGTCTAACTACATGCAAACTGCTTAGTGACACCACTTGTACTGACAAATATTTAAAATCTCTGCAATTTTACAAGATAAGTTTGGTCCTGAAGAGGTATGAGTATAGTAATAAACTTTTTCAATAAAAGGCAAAACTTAAAACCACCTATTTTTTTTTATTGTCCCAATAATTATTGCTCTGTGCGGAAGACAGCAGAATAAAGGGAGTCATGCCTTAATAGAAAATGTCTGGGTAGAAGAGACATAATTATAATTCTCTTGACTGGAAATCTAATTTTAATAAGGGACTTGGGTTTGGCTAAATTTCTTAGAAAAGATGGTATGCTAAGTTAATTGTTTTCCCCAAATTAAAAACCAACTGAGAGACTGTTGTTCTGTGGGAACAGAGGCACTTACACAAGAGAATCGTGGAAACATGTAATAAGTTAAGGTAAATGATCTTTTGTTTGTGTATAGTTAGTTGTAGTCATATAAAAATGCTGGTATTTACCATTCAATTACCATGCTATAGAAATAATGAAAAATATACGGTAACAATAAAATGAATTTTTCATCCATAGCAGTGTGGGTTGTCATCATCCCAAGCTTTAACAAACTAGGTAAGCTCTAGCACGGCTAGTGCTCTGCCTAAAACAGAGAGCCTTCGAAGGGTTTGAAATTCATGAATGAGTTGCTCAGGTGAGCCTCTGAGGGGGCTTTCAGCATGAGCAACTGGTGTAACCACTCCTCAGCTGATCATTCCAGGAAGAGGATTAAATAATGAGGTGTCTGTGAAACCTGACTACTGGGCCTCTTCCACTAGCCCCTTCCAGCCTGATGTTCCTGGTTCACTTTTGTCTGCAATGTGCTGCTTAACAGGGAAGGAGGTTTGTGGGGTGCCTGCCCTTCCTTTGCCTTTGTGAAGGAAGGAGGCAGCTATAGTCCTTATGTTCTCCTGAGCACTTTTGTCTTGGTCTCCCGAGAGCAAATTATGGCTCACATTGGTGGAAGAGGCTACAAACCAATGGAAATGTTGCAACTGGTAAGCTTTTTTTCTATGCTAGTCTGCAAAGATGAGTATTTATTGCAACTAATAACTACAGTACATTAACCAAAACTGTAGCAACTCATGCTTTTATTTCTGGAGGTGCGTAGATCAACTGTTCTCTGTGTTGGCCAAGTGTCCTTATGTGTCTCCACTGTTTTACAAGAAAGCAAAACAAGTCTGTCCTGTAAAGATGCTACTTGAATGCTCTAGATTTCTATCAAGACCATATTTGCAGCATTAAATTTTGTTTTACATTACTTCCTAAGTAATCTGTACTTGCTGTGTTTCCTCTGTTTAAACAAAATATATTGAAAATAATAGGACTGAATTTTCTGAGGCTCCTGATGTTCTTAAGGGCACTGCTTTTTAAAGAAACATAGAAGAAAGGAAATCTTCAGCCAAGCAGCTGCTTTTTGTGCTGGAGTCCAAAAGACTTGAACTCAAGATTTCATGAGTCATCTCTAATTTGTTGCGTGTTGAGGTATATCTTGCTTTTGGGCTTTGGGTTGAAATGTGAGCTTTCTAATATAAATAAGCATGCAGGGATTGGCTTTATAACTCACAGGTCTTAGACTGTCACTGGCTTTGGATTATGTCCAAGTGTGACATACTGTCGGGAACTGAATGCTTTTGATAGTGGATGGTATACCAGCACCATAATACTAACAGGCTTCTAAATGCCCACAGTAGTAAATTTGTTACCAAAACTAAGAGGATATTCTGTCAAATTATCTACAACAACAGCCTTAGCTCCTCGCTGCACTGCCTGCAGTGACACTACTTGGCTTCGTTTTGCTCTTGCCTTTACTCTGCTTCCTCCTTCACTCTGCTCTACAGCACTGGTGTGCTATTGTATCCATGATGTCCTCACTCCAGTAATGGAGAGAGAAGTAGGCAGACCAGAGCTGCTGCAGGTATTGGATGAACAAGAGTCTACAGGTCCTTGGGGAGGTAGATCCCATAAGGAAGGATGGTCTAGGAGGACAGCCCCATCCTGCTGCAACCTTCTCCAAGGGATGATGTTCTCCCAAGCTCCAGATCAGCTGGAAAGTGACCATTAGGGAGAAATTCCCCACCCGCATGCACCACCTGTGGAAAGTTCACTGATTCTGTCTGAAAGAGTTAATAGCATTGAGACAGCTAGCGGTATCCTGATACTGTGTTTTGGCATTGTTACTGGGAAAGAATCAGATGTTATTGCTTGTCGTTACTTCTCAGTCCCTGGCAGGCAACACTCAGCACATGACAGGAAAAAGACCAGCGATTCCAGCGTGGAAAATCTCCAGGACCAATCCTTCCCATAAAAGAAATAGAAATCCTAGCTTGAATGCCTGAGATTACAGCTCCAGAAAAATATCTCTAGACGTTACAAAAGTCAAGAGAGTGACAAAATGCATTCTTCTGCGTGAGACGTGCTGTTTTCCATGTGGTGATGAACTGCATCTCTTTCCTCATCAAACACTGGGACGTTTTGAGGCGTACCCATTGATGCTGTTCATAGCAAATAAAGTGATGCTAAAGGAACAGACTTGTGCATACATTCAGCACTGGAATTTTTTTTTGGTTATTGCAGCTGCTATGGTTACCAGTCACGCGGTTGGCCACCTTCAGTAGTAGAAGTGCAGAGTGATTATACTGTACATTGTGTGAAGAAGCCAGATAGACCTTGGGGGTGGTGTGTGGTGGGTGTGAGTTTCCTACCCACTGCAGAAGGAGCTGGAATGAAAGTTCTCTGAAAGAAATACATTTCAATGCTAATATTGCCTAAGTGCTTGTAAAACAACTCTCTTTGACTTTTCTATTACTTCTAAGGGAAAAAAAGAAGTAGCAAAGCAGATACGCACAACCAACCAATTACCCTTGCAATTAATGCAAATAAATGTTGATCTTTTTATATATTTAATGGTACCATGACCTCACTGGAGCTGATACTATGTATGTTCAGGCAAAATAAGTAGCCCACCTAAACAACAGTATCTTCCTATGTTAACTAAACACTGGAGGGAAATAATAGACATTACAGGAGGTTCTTTGTGGACCTACATTATCTTGTTTTCTTGTATGCTCCTTCCCTCACCAGAACCCAACTTTTTGGTTTGGTCAGCTGCATCTCTCCAAAAGACCTAATTAAAAAGCTTTTCTCATATAGAAAAGGTACTAAGCAATGTGTCCAAAGGAATTACTTATCTACTGATGCGTGCAGTTGCTCCCCTGCAATGAGGTGTATAAAAATCTGTAACA
Source organism: Burhinus oedicnemus (assembly GCA_008921705.1). Lineage (NCBI taxonomy): Eukaryota > Metazoa > Chordata > Aves > Charadriiformes > Burhinidae > Burhinus > Burhinus oedicnemus. The sequence goes on from VFFE01007204.1 coordinate 239,039, forward strand.
GTCATCCCTGAGTTAAAACATAGTTACAGATCGTAACTGTTTAGCAATAATCAGATATTCTTGCAGTGTAGTGTAGAGGACTGAACTTTTCTGAAGTCAGCACTAGAAGACCTTTGGGTACTAGGGTGCACGCTTCAGGACCAGGAGACCACAACAATTGTGTCTTCACATGGAAATTGTCCCTTACAGAAAGGATAGAGCGAATTTCCTCACAACTTTGTTGGACTTCCTAATATTGCTGTAAGTGCGTCTGCACCCCTGTAGGCTCTGGAGTTACTCCCAAGAGCTCAGGATCTCAGTCCCCAGAATTCTTAGCTGTGATGTGACACTGCACCATCATCAGAGATAAGCTGGCATAGCTGTCTTTCTACCTGTCATGCAAAAACTGCCCTTCTTTCTTTCACTTTTTCTCAGCCTAACTGGTCCAAGGCTGCTGGAATACATACAGTCCTCTTTATTGGTTCTTCTTGTCACAAATAAACAGCTGACTCTGCTTTGCTGACAAAGGTCTGCTGCTTCTCTGGGCAAGGGTACTGCTGCCATCCATCTGACTCTGTAGAGACATGAAAGCTCGTTCAGGACTATTTGGCATTGCCCCCCAGCCCTGCAGAGGCAGGAGGTGCTGCCTTGCCAGACACTTCTGCAAAATGGCAGGGACAGCTTCCACAGTGGCTTCTGGATTGACACTGTCTCTCCTGCCTCTGTAGTGCGATGCCCCCTCCCAGTTAACCCATCTGCCTCCCCACCTACTTCTGCTGCAGTAGCCAGTCTCAATTTTATGTTCATGGGTACTTTTGGAGTTGAGCATTGACTAGATCTAGGAGGCAGACAAGATGAGTTTGAATTACCATTGAGTATGTTATCATGCCTTTGGGCAAAGCTTCCCTTAAAAATGAGACTGCCTTTAAAGGTGGGGTTTTTTACCTCTATAAAAATCAGCTGCAGATCGGTCTTCTGGAAGGAGTCAAGCACTTCTTGCTCAGACATCGTAGTTTAAATAACTGTGTTAATGAAAGAGCCGTTCACTTTGCCTACCCGTGGATATTATTCCTGACTTTAGGCTGGCAGTATGCAGCTGCTGATAGAAACTTGAATTTCTTCTTGATGACACTGCAGCTGTTGCCAAGATAGGGTGTTTCCAGGTACCTCAACATCCTGGCTTTTGTTGCCATGAACAAATGGTGCTGACACTTGTGCAGCTTTGATTGAACTTTCACAAAACCTATCACTGTGGATGAGACCGTGTCCTGGTTTGAGGTAAAATAGAACCAAGTTTCTGTTCAGTAATTTTACGTTGCAGCTAAGCCTCTACTAACTAACTGAGCTTTCTGAAATGAACAGCATATTGTGCAGAAACTGATCGCTCTCAGAGTGATAAGACCTGATTAGTTGTAATTTATGCCAAGGAATGGTATGCAGAGAGGCTCTTGCTTATACTTATTGCTGTAACAACCAAGGTCAGTTAATTTTGTTACTTGTCCCATTGGAGGGTTGGAAGCGGAAAAGCGTAGGGGGTCACCCCTGCGGGGAGCAGCGGACAGGACAGGTGACCCAAAACTGACCAACAGGGTATTCCATCCCATCTGCCTCATGCTCAGTATAAAAGCTGAGGGATCAGAGGGTCAGCCCTCTTTTGTTCAATGGCCAGTGTCTGAGGAGGACTCTGTTCATCTGCCTTTGATCCTGATCTGTGCATTCCTGAACCCGTATCTGGGATTCAGTTCCCGTCTGTTGCTGAGTCCAGTCTGGGACTTTTCCCGTGCCTGTAAGTGACACGATTGTCATCCTGCGAGCTCGATACTGGTTTTGTATATGTTGTATATATTTAATTATTTTACTTTTATTATTTTATTAATTAATATTTTCATTAAAGTAGTTTAGTTTTTTTCTGAACTCATAAGTCTCTTTGTCTCTCTCCCTCCTCTCCTTGGAGACAGAGGTGGGGGAGAACATCTGTCACTTGTTTTCATTGGCCAGTCCAGGCCCAAACCACGACAGACCACCTTTGACTTTTTTCTTCGTTTGTCAGTGATGCCTGCTTGTGGTTTTGCCTCCAGCTTACAGTATTTCCCCGGGTTTCAGTGGCCTCCCCCCAAGTCTTACATCTGCCATGACCTAAGTTCAACTGCTGGTGATGGCTTCTGTGAGCCCATTGCTGCCAGCAAACCCTCCAAGCCTTCCCATTTTCTTTCCAATTCACTCTTTCATTTCTCATTCCTTTACTGGCACATTAACTGGGTAAAAATGGTCATATTTATTAGACTGCCTGCCATATTAGATGGCTAGCACTAATGGCTTGAAATCTTAAAGTTTCCTGCTTTCTTACCCCACACAGGGTTTTTTTCTATGCAGGCACAACGACAAAGGTATGATTTTATTTGCACTTCTATAGCTGCTTGATAATCAAGTCAGTCCATGGAAACTTAAGGTATCCTTCTTGCTAGAAAGAATGTTACAGAGACAATAGGGCTCCTATATTCTAAAGCGAACAAAGGTAAAAACGTAAAGTTATGTCAATAACAATTTGCCAAGCAATGAAATAGCACATAAAATGTTGAGAGGGAAATGGTAATAAATCCAGAATAATTTTTTTTTATTTGTGAAATATTCTCACATATTCACCTTGTAAGTTTTCCCTTCTCCATGGGGGTGAGAAAAATCCTTCTTTTCAAAAATTTCATTCTGCAAGTTTATTTTCAAAAAGGCTGCTGGCAGGTTGTCACAGAAGGAGAAGATTATGATTAACTGAAATGTCATCAGCCTGTTATTCTCCACAGAGGCGATATGAATGGGAATTAAGTAATGAACTTCTGCAAATGGATGATAGGAGAAGTAACAGGCTGATTTCTCAGTTAATGCAGAGCTTTGAAGGAATGGAAATGGTGAGATTTTCCTTTTAACTTCTTACACCTCATCAACTCCTATTACCAAAAAAAGACAAAGCTCTCTCTTGTCAAAAAGAAATCTCCAATATCATACAGAAAGGGAAAGGTGAATTCGTCTTTATTTAACCAAAAGTCTTGTATTTCTAAGCTTAGGGTTTTCTGTTAATATTGCTGTGGCATACATGCTGCTGATCCTTTTTCCAACACTGCGTGATTAAATCGTTGCAATGATAACTGATGCATTTTCCTTCACAGCACTAGCAGAATGCTGTTTAATTTTATCCCGTGGGAAGCTCATGCCTGATTCAATCAGGCATTCTTTAACTTTTTTGTTGTTGTTTTATCAAAGAAAAGACAGAGCAGTACATGTTAGTCTATTATGTTACACGTTATAACTCGAGATGAGTTCAAGCCATAGAATCTGGATATGAATTTCAAATGCCCAATACAATGAGAAAGGCCATTTTCATTATGCTGATCGGGGTATATGACTGGTGTTTGAAGCGTTGGGGGGGTTTAGAGGTGAAGTCTCCAGAACTGTCTGCCCTTCTTTATTGGAGAAGGTACCAAACTTTGCAGATGCTGCAACAGAGGCAGTAATCCAGCCATGTAACGCACAATGGGGGAAAAAGTCTCATCTCAAATGGCAATAAAATTCCCTTCTGGCCAGAGGTTAGCATGTCTTTGCAAGTCCTTGTTGATGAGTTTTTTTCCCCTGTATGCGAGGGAGCAAACTGCACTTCAGTACCCTTTGAAATCTCTGTCCTGTTGCGTGAGGGCTGAGGAGCCCTTTGGTGTGCGACAGCCTGGATCCCAACAGCCGTGTCTGCCAGGCAGGGCAGCTTCGCCGCGCAGAAGGAGCATTTACTCTGGCTGCGTGTTATGGGTGAAAACCACCTCAATGTGGCAACAAAGCGCTGGGCTGATGAAAAGGCTGCAGGGTCAATATCGTGGGTCAGATTCCTTCTCTCATTCCTGTCCTTTTAGGGGCACTCAGTTGAACACACAGGCAGGAGAAACCACCTGCAAGACCACTGGTAGCGTTCTCGGGGTACAGCGGAGAACTCACACAGCCGATTCTTGTGCCTGACCCCATTTTCCTGTCCCTCCCAGGCAGGTGGCGGAGAAGAGTACTGGCTCGTGCATGCTGTGTTTCTGATGACATTCTTTCTGTGTTTTGCACCAGCCCCAGTTAGTGCACAGCCCTTTGGGAACCAGAGTGGATGAGTTCAGTGCCGATCAGCCACACTGGGCCAGGTCTGCAGTGGGGAATCCGTTTCTCTTTGCCTTCCTTTGCTCCTTTTCTTGGTGTTCTGTCCCTCACTGCTGGTCAAACCAACTGGGTTTCCATGTTGCTTTCTGTAAGACCTCGTTAGATTGTATGGGAGGCAACTATCGCTGCTGCCTCTGCTCCCCTGGAGGCACACAGAGAGCAGCCTGCGGGGACACGAGGAACCGGCTGTAGCACAAAACAAGTAGCCCCAGCTGCAGCACCGCTCAGTTACATCCGAGCTGCTCCGGGTAAGCTGGTGGTGGTGGACCTTTGTGAGGGGCTCCACATCTCCAGCATCTTGATGAAGTGACAAGGCAGGTTAAATCACGCATTTCAAAACCTTCAGCACAAAGTCCAAGGACACGTTGCAGTTTTGTAATAAGAATGTAATATTTCTTCTCTCCACTTGAAAGCATACGTTCTTCCAAGATCACAAGCAGCCCTGTAGGTCAGAGGCTGTTCAGTGGTGACATCCGTTGACACAGTTAAGAGAATTTTGCCCTAATTACTTAATATAAAATGCTACTAATATTTTATATAATAAACTGTTACAATAATACTCTCAAACCTTACTGGATTTAAGTGCCAAGATTCCATAAAAGGTCACTTTTTCTCTGTTAGTTGCTTTCTTTTCTTCTAAGAAGTGGTAATTAGACTCTAAAGAAACTCTAAGCTGAATAGGGGAATTGAAATCTTACAATTTGTCACAATCACATATGTTAGTGCTTTGAATAAGCCAAATCAATTTTTGACAACGTTGTCTTTGTGATCTCTCCCAAACGCCTTCCCCTCCATCCCCCAACCCTAGTGTAACTGTCTTCAAATATTTTCTTTTTTTTTTTTTTGTCTGATAAGTAATTTTACATTCATTGGCATTGCTTGCTTGTAATCAGAGAGCCATTCCAGCAGCCAGCAGATGTTTAGAGACAGCGTCTGCCATTCTTATTTAAACGGGGGAGGGTTTGATCCCAGGAGATGTCCTAGTAAAATCAATGGGATTGTCTGCTGCAAAAGAAATGCTCAGTGGTAAGATAGGTAGAACTGAGCTGCAGAGGTTTCAAGGGAATTAAGCAGGTATGCGGAAAGAATTGGCACAAGCTGATTTCAGAAGAGTAATTCACTCAGTGGTATTGACACGGGAGAGCATTTCAGATGTATCGTGGAATAAACTGAGCTACTGGCAACATTCATTCCTGCTGCCTTCCTGTATGCTGCAATGAGAGCAAGACTGTTTCTGGACAAAGAACTCCAGTTTCCTATTTCCGTTGCAGTTCCTGTAACATGACAAAGGACAGTATACTGTAAAGTAGTCTACAGCAAGGCCAGGTGTGGACATTGCGGCCAACAGAGCTGCATCTTTGTAGAAGGATGAGGAGTTTAGACACTACTTTTATATCTTTACGTGATGGTGGGTTCTCTAACGGGGCTCCCAGCTAGCTGACAGCCACATAACTTCATACCTGTGGCTAAAGTTCATAACATGCAGCGCATTGCAAAGAGGTGTTTGTGTACTTTGGTTGTTGCTGAAATGCACGATGCAGTGAAAGATTTTAAAGATGCCTCGCATAAATATCTAATGAGGGATTTTCACTTGCAGTAGTTGTGAAGATTCAAACAGCAGAGGAAATGAAACACTATCTCCTTTAGAGAACCTGCTGAGATATATTTAAAGCCTCCACTAATACATTACACAAATGCCTCTTCCAACAGTTTATAACAACCTTCTGTGACCGATAGCACCGCTCTTCAGGAATGTGATGCTCACAAGAGGTTTTCTTTGAGATGAATGGGATTTCTGTTAACCCAACTTGATATGACCGAATATCTCATTTGCTGGTGGCATAGTACATGACAAATAGGCTAAATGAATAATCACTCGGTAAATTTTACTATGACCAGGTTGTAATACACAGTTTCAAACCCCTGTTTATTCAGGTTTGCTACTTTGATATTTGCTCGTTGACATCTTTTATTGTGATAACTGGCCACCTGCTAGTTTTGCTTCTCCCTACGAAGGTTTTTTTTGTCTGATTAGGTCTTACAAAATTTTCAAATCCCACCGTTCCCTTTCCTGCTTTCCCATATTGTTTTAAGCCATGGCATCGGATGCACTTTATAGACATGACTCCTGTAAACCCTGAACTGCCCCTTTTACAGCATTCTGGTAATGTCATTTATTCCCACTTTTCAGGCTGTCAGAGCCACAGAGGGATCTTTGTGTGAGTGATGATCAGCCCCGTAAATCCAAGCGTGAGATCCTCTTGACTACGGCTGTGTTTTTAGGAGTTTGATAACAGAAATAACATCAAACAAAATGAGCAAATATTGGCTCATCTAGTGTCACATCAGCAGTGCTTTGGGTTGCCACGCAGGAAAGCAGGATGTTGGGGAGACTGAGATTCAGAGTGGTGGGAAGCCAGGCTCGTCAGGGAAGACAAGTGATTTAACATGGCCCTTCATGGTAAGTGCCTGCAGCTAGTTGATTGCTAAAGCAGCATTGAGAGCATCTGTAGAGGAGATTACACAATCAACCAGGCCAGCTAGCAAAAAGTCTGCTGTGATGGCAACAGTTGCAGCAGTTCCCATCGGAAGAGGCTGATTCCTGCTAGTAGTGCTCTTAGACCTCTACAGATCACCTTGTTTGTAAGCTTTTGGGTTTTGGCTTTTTTGTTAGTCCAAAGAAAGAGGATTATGTGAATTGTTGCTCCTTCACATGTCTCTGTCAGCAAGCCTCAGGTCGAGCCTTCCCGTTTCAGCTTCATACAGTGATTTGAACCCTGAGCACCTGAGCTGTAGGATGAATATTAAATTCTGTGGGGCTGCTCATAATTAAAGTTAAGCATGCATCTGTTCTCTGGGGAAAGAGGTGGGAGAGGATAACCTATCAAGAAAACAGGTATTTGGTGAGCCAACAGAGGCTGCTCTTCAGGTAGCATTCTTAAAATCAAATAACCAAAACCGAATTTTGTGGTAGCTGCACAGAATACTATCTGCAGACCATGAGGCCAATCCATAAAAGCAGAGTTAATGACAATATTTGATTTTTTTCAAATGTAATTTTTTTCAAACTGCCAGCCATGAAAGATAATAATAGTCTCAAAAAATAGCAGATAGAGAGTGTCTAGTTCTTGCCTGGTCATGGGCTTTGATGTTGGAGTGACTGGCAAGGGTTGCATATAGTTTAAATGAAATACCCTGACAGAGTCAAGATTGGTTTCTGGGTAGGTTCAACAGCCAGGTTACTTTACCATTTTACCTACAAATCCTTCTTACTGCCAATAAGAAATTACTGTAAACGGTAAAGGTGTGCCAAGAGCTACAAAGCACTCTACAAACCCGATCCCATTCCTGCCAGAGCTCAGATGAGTAGTGACTCCCGCTGAACCAAGCTGTCATGTGCATTAAGCTGTGACGACAGTATGTGCATATTGACACAAAAGGGCCCAGATCAATATAGCCACTTCCAAAATGAAGGGTATAGACTGATACGGAACTAATATTATATGATGTAAGAGAGGAAATGGGAGCCAAAGACATCAGTGAAAATACTGAAGACTGCTGGAAGAGCTTTGGGAAGTTTAATATCCACACAGCACTACAGCGCTAAAGGTCTCACCTGGAAGATAACATCAGCAATATTTCACCGCATGTGCTTGCATTAATTGCATGTTTACATTTTTAAAAGGGCAGCAGGGACCTATCTAAAAGCAGACAGAAAAGAATCCTCCACTGGCAACCACATCGTACTTCTAACCAAAGGGATTTCTCTGACGTTAGAGCAGGAATCTGATTTCTACTAAAGCAGCATAAATCTCCAAAACCCCCTCAGTCAAATTTTACGTTGGTGATGGATTTCACTGAACAACTTTTGTCCCCCTATTTCTTAGAAGTAATGAAGACAGATGAAAAAAAAAAAATGCTTGAGGATTTGCAGCACGAAAAACCTGCAAAATTATTGCATGAGCATTTTCCATTACAATGATCATGTAAAATTATAAACTAAATATTTGATTGCTTTCAAAAATATGTCCAGTGTTACTTGTTCCTTACATAATTGTTATAGTTGTCTCATCAAGGCTTAAAATTATTAATATAAGCAAATTCTCAAGCAGTGACCCAGTAGAAAAATAATTCATTTTTATGCTATTTGTCAATAAATTGTAATGAAGAGGTCATAAAGACATGAAAAAAAGAGGGGAAAGCAAATTAGAAAAGAAGGCAGAAAGTATTTGCACATGAAACTCATTTCTTGTCATTTTGAAAGTCCAATCTCCGTAAAGGCTATTCAAGTATTTAGGCAAGAAATACAAGCTGGGAAAAATGCACTGCTGCGTGTACAACTATCACCTTCTATTTGGAGGGCATTGCCAGCGACGCCACTTACAAGGAACTTTAATCTGCTTAAATACAGATTTTCTAATGACTACCCCAGGGCAACTACCACAGAGAATGGCCACATATAGGATGTCTAGACAACTAATGCTTACCTCATTTTTACAATACGCTTATATTTCTGTTGAGTCTAGAGATCACAGGAGGCCAGAAATTTAATGGATTAGTAACTTTTATGTTCCCCATTTGTTTTGTGTGAGGGTTATGAATTGTTGCAGTGTTGAAATACAGTGACTTCAGGGGTTATCAACAGATGTCTCGGATTAGTGAGTCATAGTTACTGTGATTCAACTAGGTTATGTTTTTTTACAGCAAAGAAATTAACTCCACCACACAATGTCATAGAAGAACAACTGCTGCAAATTTAACTGAAGTATCTCCCTAGCTGGGCAAGAATGGAAGCTCTGTATGTATTCCAAGTACAGGAATGAACCATAAAAAACTAACATTGTGGGAAAAAAAAGGCATAAATCGTAAAACTTGTAAGGAAGATGTCAAGACAGGAAGTCCTGCAATCCATGTGCAGTGTTGATCAGCAGGCCCATCTGTGTCATTAGGTGACTTAAGGGACACAGCAACTGAAAGAACATCCATTATTCTGCTAAATGGCATGTGAAATCCTGAGCTTTTTTTTTAACACAAAAGCTTGAAATTTGGAAAAGAAGGCTAATATTTCGTTGAAACTCAAAATACCTATAGAGCCAGTGTGGAAAATATTAGGTGTTTCAGGCTATTCAAAGTAAGGGGAAATGTAAAGTAAGTCTGGAGATGGGGGGTGTAATGATGTCACCAGGATGTCTCATTAAGACAGACACGCTTCGATTTTAATCCCAGGAGGGCTTTCAGAATACTGAGAAAGAAACGTAAGGATTTATTCACCAGAAAGTGGGACAGGGAATTCTACAGTTATGACAACAGCCTGAAGTACAGGTGTGGCAGCTGCTCTAGACCAGAACTGCTAAGAATATCATGAACTCTTCTTCTGAGTTTTAATTGAGGGGAATATATACATACATGTAAAATAGCCCCATTGATTTCTGAATAGGTTCTGCACAGCATTATGTAGGTCTTTTAACTTTTCTTGAACGAAAATTAAAGTCAACCTTTTATTCAGCTTAAAAAACTTTTGACTCTTAAAGTCCATTGTTTTCCAGTTCTGAAAATGGAAAAGATTGAAATATATTTATTCCCTACTTTCACCAAAATTGAAATGCATATTTTGGCAGCAGGGCTTTGGCTGGCATTCTGAGATATAGTTTATTAGTCCCTTGGCAATTGCAGAAGGTTTTTTCTTAAAACAGGGTCTCCAAGCAATTTTTTTTCTCAGCTCCCTTCCCCAGCTAATTGCCAGAGGCCCCATTTTACAAGCTCCTGTTTGTTTTTTTTCCTGAGGTTCTAATACCACTAGGATTTGATAGTCTTAAAATGTTGTCAGTACCTCAGGCTCTCAAAGCCTAGTCCGGTATTCATGCTCGACAAGCTCTGTAGCCACATCCATCTAAGGTTTACACAAATACACTTGGGCTTCCTCCTGTAAATAATTTTTGTATGATTGTTTAAGCTAATTTAAAAACCATTCAGCACTGAATGAACATTTGTATCAACAAACCAGATTTCTGTACTCTGAAACCACAATTTACAGTCAAAAAAATTATTTTATTGATTCTGCTTGTGAAACTTCTGGGAAACTTGAACAAGGACAGATAGGCAAGACTGCATATTCAACCATGAGAAGAAAAGGTTTATTAAGTAGCAAGACGATCTCCCAGAGAATATTGTTCTCAGGCCACAGGATACTTTCAAAGCTTCCATGATTCAGCAGAGCTGCAGGAGCTGTGGGCTAGGCCAGACCCTTCTGTTTTCTTCCTTAGCAGCAAAAATAAATCTGTATTGGTGCATTTGTATTACTGAAAAGTAATACATCATACTTACATGCTCATTGATTTACTTTAAATAACTCCTTAGTTTCTGGAATTATGCTTGCTATAGGTATAGGTTAATATAGGTGTTATTGAAACAAACTAGTTAATAAAAACAAACCAGTTAGTAAAAAGCTTGCAACACATATTTGTAACCTTACAGCATGTTGAAGAGTCTTATGGTGAAGAAGTTCTATGGTACAAGACATGGTTCTATGGTCCCTCGTTCATGTATTTCATATGAAATAAAAACTGCAAAGAAGGAAAAAAGAAGCATGTATATACCTGGCACTTTTCCTTTACAGATCCCTGCACTTGTCCTTTAAAGATTACTTCAGTTTCCTACTTGTTCTAAAGTTGAATTCCAATTGCAGATGTAAGTTAAATTGCAACTGCAGTTCTAACATGCTCAGTGGAGGCTTCTTTGGCAAAATACCTGGAAGATAACTTCAAAGTAGCTGAAGCCTGATGCACCTGAAGAAGAAAGCAGATACTGAATTTTGGACTGCAAGAAGTTATCTTACGAGATCTTAATTTATCAATCTCTTCCAGTTAATCTTCTAAATCTGCAAAAAGATTTTCAGACCCTGTGGAGCCAGAAAGGCCAACCAGAATCTAAGGATACAAGGGTAGTGGCTGGACCAAAGTCACTCTGCTTATGGAAACCCTATGGAATGGATACTGGGGGGAGAAGAAATTCTGATTATTTCCCCCTTCCCTCCCCCATATCTTTGTGTTGACAGAGTGGACACAAGATGGGAAGGTCTTCTCCCAAGAGAAAAGGTGGGATTCAAGCCTGAGGTCTACAGAAAAATCTGATGACCCATGGTGATCAAGGATGAGCAATGCACAGCTGAATAACTGAAGCAGCTATAACAAAATACAAGTACAGCTACTTAGCATAACTTGCTTTGTTGACTTAATGTACTCTGAGTATAAATAGACTTTTATAATATGCATAGTAACTATATGTGGCTTAACTCTTTCAAAAAAGTGTGGAAAATAATTTCATGTTTTAGCCACACTCCAGAATCTTTTTGTCAGTTTTTGGATTTCAAGAATCACAAAGTGGTTTTCCTTTTTCCTCCTGCTATATGAAATCCTCAGACAAACAACAGAATGACTAACACCCTTTGCTATGGAAAGAATGAAACTGAGTATTCAGAGAGTTGCCAAATGCAGAATAAACAAACTGATATAACAATTTCCCCCTCTCTGTCTATTATGGTGATCTCAGTTTGAGTTTCAACATCAGCAGATAAATCTTCAGACAGAACAGATTTCCAAACAGATAATACCTCTTTAAATGTCATATTAGAAGAAGCAACTTGCTCTGCCGAAAAGTCGAAGCCACTGATACCACAATATTACCCTCTTTTGGAAACAGTACCATCTCCTTCTCTGCAAAGTAATTGTTTCTTCCATAACAATTTAAGCCACGGAAGCCTGCGACTGCAATTTGTGATTCTAAGAGAGTTCTCAGAATATATCCCAGAACTCCCAGTGATTGGCAGCTCTGTAAAAAGCGATAGCTAGCCCAACTATCCATCAAACAAATGAGTGGTAAGTCATTTGGAATTTCTCCCAATGCTATTCAGTTTTCTGTAGAATTTAATTCTGTTGTGTGTAGGAGAGGTTTCCCAAAGGTTAATAACTGTGTCATTTTATATTTTGCTCAGAAAACTGAGAGCTAGAAAACCATATTTCAGGCTAATTGTGTATAAAATAGTTTAGAAAATAGTCACCTTGAATTATGGACATACAAAAATGAAAAGTATCTGAAGGCTTTTTATTTTATATTTTCTTCAGAATGCATCATTCAAGTTTGTTTATGAATTCTGCTTAAGCTTACCAGACATTGCTAAGGATACTGTTTCTTGTTTTCCTCTCTTTTTACAGGAATCTGCTATTAAAGCCCAAGATAAGACTAGGAGATACCTCCATTGCTTAGTATTCAGAGCCTGGAATTCTTTACTGAAGATACATACTTAATACAAATAGAAAGGAGAGGCAACATTTTGAGATGTTGCCAACAGAAGGTGTGCTGCTCTTTTCTTCCTGGACAAAACTTGCCCAGTATATGGGGCACTAGGGTTATATTTCTCTCTGGACCAGTCAAATCTCTAGCTACATCTCCCACTTCCCAGGGACATGCCATAGGCATGCTGTCGCGTGCTGCTCTTGTTGAGAATGTTCTGCATGACTTCTGCTGAAATTCTGCCATTTCCTAGAAAGGAAGATAGGATTTCTGGTGCCAGAGAAAGAGTAAAAAAGTCAGTCCTGAGACAGTGTCTTTGGACTATTTCTGAGTATCATCCAGAACACGTTCTTCGTAGAAGATAGAAACAACCCTTGGAGCAAGAGCCAACACACGCTTCCTCCCTCCAGCTGACTTATCTCAATTAGTACACTCATTTGCAGAATAAAATGGACCTCCTTCTCTAGTTATAAGCTGCTCAGGAAAGCTATGAAGAGAAATGCCAATTTAGATATTATGTTTGAACTCAATGTGTAAGTCCCATCCGTGAAGAACAGTCCAGAGAAACACAAAGAAGCAAGACTTTCCGGGAAATAGGTGGTTAAGAAAGGCAGGGTTGGGAAAAGTTCAGTTGTCCCAAGGTAAAAGGGCAGTTGAGACGGAATTGTGACCACTTCCAACCCTATCATGCTCTATTCCCGCTTCTGTGAATTTTCCCTTTAAGTCTAGTCCTTGAACCAAACTTCTTAACTAATGCTTTTGTGCCCCTCATGGTAAAGTTCAACAAACATTTCTATCCAGAGTAAGCGGACGCTACCATTGAGCAAAGGAATTCTACCTACCTGCCCTCCTGGCTGTCTGTTTCTGTTCCTGTATGGTGTCCTCTCTTGTACCAAGAAGCGTTTATGAGGCCACACTGTAAAATGGATCAGGAAGCTCATCTGGCTGAAAGCTAATGGTATTTTTCCTGCCGGGTCAGTTTCTAGCTGGATCAGTTGGCCGTCGAGTCACACGAACATCTGTGCCGCACAAAGGTTGGGGCAGCTCAGGGGCAGTAACCGGCAGCCAGGAGGGAGAAGGAGCAGGGTGTGGAGTAGACAGATCTACTTCTTCCATTAGCAGTGCCTGTGTATGCCGTCCTGAAGTGTCGCTTAAGCCACAGCCTTACTCCAGGGTGCCTGGGGTTTGATTCGCAAGAGCATTCATAAGTAAAAGTGAAATCCTGGGGAGACGTGCTTCCTTGAAAAGAAGAGGTATCCCTTGCTAACCATATTGGAAAACCAGGTGCTAGCTGTTTGATCTGTAAAATGTGGTTAATAATACCACCTTACAGGAAAGGGGTAAAAATGCATTTGTTGCTGTTTGTGAAACATTCTTTTCTGATGACCACTCTGGATTAACCTAGCTGGCGACACATCCACCTGTCTTCAGAGCTACTGGGCAACAACGTGCGCAAAGGAAAGCGTGGAGCTGTGCTCTGATTCCCCAGGCTTCAGAGAAACTGTGAAAGTTGCATAATCATGTAATTGCAATTTGTATTACAGAGTGTGTGCGCCCAAGAAATCTGAAATAAAGGTATAAGCAGATGGCATTCGGCATTTATTACTTTTGAGCGTTTGACTTTTCACCTCTAATCTTGGGGTGAAAGAAGGGAGGGGAACTTTGTGTTAAATACAGTCTACAAAAGCACTTTGGAATTCTGCTTATGTCATTTTCAAATACTTGAATTGTGTGACGTGATGACTGACATTGTAGCATATCACTTGAAAATCTGAAACAAAATGTCTCTTTTGCATTACCTTCTTCTCAGACAAGGAAAATTTCTAATTTTCCTTCTCTTTTCTTGCACTTTGTCCTAACCCTGTGGTAGTACAACTACTTGACACATAATGCCGAATCAGTGAGCACTGATATAACCAGATATGTCCTTGTTCCAGGTGTTGAACTGAAAACAAAAGGTAACACCAAAATAATATTCTTAAGTATTCTGATGTGCATCCAAATAAAATGTATGGGTTTTTTACATTAGTCAAGGTTATTAACTGTGCTTTTACTATTGAAAAGCCTCCTTGATTCATAAACTTAATGTCTATGTGAATTAGTGCCTCTATAAATGCAGGCTACAGACATGTTCTGAGTCTGTGTTTCGCGATTTCTTTTCTGAGGATTATATAGCTGTCTCGGTACTAAGTGGCTCCCATTAGTACAGTTTCTGGGCCTCTCTTCTCTATTCCAGTGGTTTGGCAGTCCACCGAAACGCAAAAGAATAATGCAGATCCTTGCAAATTATGAGAAAGAGCCTATCGACTGCAGAGCAGGACAGACAGGCTTGGCAGGAGGAAACAGCAATGTGAATGGGTGCCTCTGTGAGCCCATGTACAGCTGAGAGGTCACAATTTTGGCCTGTCAGAGTTGACACTGATCATTTCATTTTGTACTTCCTACCTGACAATCCCTTTGTACCAGCCTCCAGGCTCACCCACACAGTTTCTGTGTTTTCATGCTGCTGCTTTGTTGCAAATGCTCCTACATCCTTTCTTTTCAAATGCCTTTTGAGAGAAATTCTTCAGAACTCAGAAACATTTCTTTGCATTTATTAAAAAATACATTTTTCACACTTCTAACTAGTCACAGAATCATAGAATCATACAGAATCACAGAATGGTAGAGTGGCTGACACACCAGAAGGCTGTGCTGCCATTCAGTGAGACCTGGACAGGCTAGAGAATTGCGCAGAGAGGAACCCGGTGAAGTTCAACAAGGGCAAGTGTAGGGTCCCACACCTAGGGAGGAATAACGCCATGCACCAGTACAGGTTAGGTGCTGACCTGCTGAAAAGCAGCTCTGCAGAGAGGAACCTGGGAATCCTGGCGGACAACAAGTTGACCATGGGGCAGCAATGTGCCCTTGTGGCCAAGAAGGCAAATGGTCTCTTGGGGTGCATTAAAAAGAGCGTGGCCAGCAGGTCGAGGGAGGTTATCTTCCCCCTCTACTCCGCCTTAGTGAGGCCACATCTGGAGTACAGTTCCAGGCTCCCCAGTGCAAGAAAGACAAGGAACTACTGGAGAGAGTCCAGCGGAGGGCTACTAAGATGATCAAGGGACTGGAGCATCTCTTTCATGAGGAAAGATTGAGAGACCTGGGTCTGTTTAGCCTGGAGAAGAGAAGACTGAGAGGGGATCTCATCAATGCTTATAAATTTCTAAAGGGTGGGTGTCAGGAAGATGGGGCCAGGCTCTCTTTAGTGGTGCCCAGTGACAGGACAAGGGGCAACGGGCACAAACTGGAACACAAGAAATTCCATCTGAACATGAGGAAAAACTTGTTTACTTTGAGGGTGGCAGAGCACTGGAACAGGCTGCCCAGAAAGGTTGTGGAGTCTCCTTCTCTGGAGATATTCAAGCCTGCCTGGATGCGTTCCTGTGCAACCTGCTCTAGGTGACCCTGCTCTGGCAGGGTGGTTGGACTAGATGATCTCCGAAGGTCCCTTCCAACCCCTACCATTCTGTGATTCTCATCAACCAACACCCCCAAGTCCTTCTCCTCAGGGCTGCTCTCAATCCATTCTCCACCCAGCCTGTATTTGTGCTTGGGATTGCCCCGACCCACGTGCAGGACCTTGCGCTTGGCTTTGTTGAATTTCATGAGGTTTGCATGGGCCCACCTCTACAGCCTGTTCAAGGGATCCCTTCCCTTCAGTGTGTCGACCACACCAGTCAGCTTGATGTCGCCAGCAGACTTGCTCAGGGTGCACTCAATCCCACTGTCCATGTTGCCAACAAAGATGTTAAACAGCACGAGTTCCAGTACTGACCCCTAAGGAACGCCACTCGTCCCTGGTCACCCCTTGGACATTGTGTATAAAGTGTATTTCTCATCCTGGGTTTTAATGACTTCAAATACTTTATGTCCAATTAGCAATTACGCATACCAATTAAATGGAACAGATTTACTTCAGGGTGAATTCTTGTAAGCTGCAGAGAGGGTTGCTTTGAAATGCCTGTGAAGCTGCTTAGAGAGTTCAAAGTTGACTGTATGAGTTGCACAGAGTTATAACTGGTGAAGTCAGAGAGATTTTCTATCTACTTCATGTCGGAAAAGGCCTGTTAGTGAGTGAAAAAAGAACACAGAATTTATAGTTCACAAAACACTGCCTTTCCTGCCAAAGCTGGCTGAAGAAGTTGCCTCTTATTCCTGCCACCAGTGCCCCAAGGCAAAACTGGCCCTTTTCTTATGGTAGTATAACTGTTTACGTGCTATAAACTGGATCACTGAAATGATCCATATTAGAGACAATCCTCTAAAACACCCAAGGCAATAATGCTAGAAAATACTCTAAGACCCTAAAACCTTCCCCACAAATACTGACTTCCTGGGACCATGAATGAGAATACGGACCTTTTCCATATCCTGCAACTCATTGATCTTTGGCTCTGGCGAATCATCTCTACGTGAATTACCTCATCTATTTTTCTGCTGTGTTGTATATCCAAATTTTAATGCTTCTTGGAAGGGTGTGCTGTATACAAACTTTCACATGTTCATTGTTCATCAATGAATAAATTAAGCACTCTGCTTCAGGGTGGCTCAGATTCTTAGTCAAATTTTCCCTGTGCTTCCAGGAGCACCAGACAGCCCTAATCAGAAACAGTCCTACTACTTACCCTTTCATAACGCCAAACCTTCAGAGAGCAACATAAATGTTAATTAATTTACACTCACCTTGCTCCTCTGAGGTAAACAACTGTATCATTTTCCCTTTCTGTTTAAAGGAGAATATTAAAACAGAAATGAAGTGACTTGCCTATGGTAACACAGCAAATTAGTGGCAGAAGAAGGGTTGGCATTCTGAAATTCTTGGGGTTCTTAGGGCTTGTCTACACAGGGAAATTGACTGGAATGCTGACTGTGCATCCTTCATTCTGTAACAGCTAGTCAAGCAGAGGCCAATGTGTGAGTGCTCTATGAAAGGAGAGAGAGTCCTTTTGTAGTTCTGGAATTAATTGTGCATTATTGAGGCAAGGTAATTATTTTGGAATAAACCCCCTCTATCCCTCTTATTCTAGATCAGCCATTCTGATGACTTCCTTATATAGGCAGGAGGTAAACTCTAAATTCTCCTCCTCTCCCCCCCCCCCCCGAAACCTAGTTAATTATTGCCTAATTATAAAGGCACAAAAATGTTTGTACTTCCACATAAAGAAAATAAACGAGTTCTGGATATCCTGAGACCTCTGAGAACAGGCATTGCTCCTGATTGCTGCTGCCCCCCTAACCGCAGCTCTAGACACCATGCACAAGGAGAACGTGGTGAGAACAGAGTCTCGGCCTTTCCTCACCTTGCAGCCCCCATGCCAGGACCCTTGCACTACCAGATGTTGACCTCTTAGACCTGGGATTGAGGGAGAAACCGCAGGCAGGGGCCCAGGAGCAGGAGCCAGCTCCAGTGCTGGACTGTGGCCAAGGGTGTGGGCCTCCACCGCAGACTCATCGCAGATAGCACGTAGGCTGGGCTGGTGCTTGGTGTCAGAGCCGCTCCCTCCCTGTGCGACCCTTCTGAGTATCTCCCTCATCTTATGATCTGACACATCAGCAGTGTGTGAAGGAAGATCATAGAAACGGTTCAGGAATGCACTAGCCTCATTAACCTCATTAAAGAGCTCGCACGCCACGGCTTCACTATCTGAATTCTTCTGAGGAAGACAAATTCAGTAATCGCACACCACAGTTCCTGATGCTGCAGTCACATCCAGCGCTGTTGTGCATATATGCCCGAGGACTGTAAGCCGCTTTGGAATTCCCTTTGTAGGAGCGTGGCTAGAGCTGCCAATAAAAAACTTTTCATTTACATAAAATACACCGAGCTTTTTAGATGGGTGATAAATGTATTTAAACACCTAAAATGTTCCTATTTGTTTTTGTAGATTGCAAATTCTAATTTTTTTCATGCCAGAGCAGCACTGAGATTCGTTCTTCATCGATCCAGAACGGTCCCCTACTTAGCAAGATGAGACAGGGAGAGGTTTTGTGGCCCCGTAACACGTGCTGGAGTCATGACCTCGAGCTGGGGAACACGTTAAGAGAGTGATTGCTCTCTGGAAGTCCATCTAGGTATTTTTACAGTACTGAACACTGTGGTATTTAAACGTTGGTACTAGAAAACTAATAGGAACATCTTCAGAAGATGACGAGCCATTTGGATCTGTATGTAAGTCTTGTTGGTCTCTGCTGTCCAGACGTTTCTGGAAAGTGGATGGGGGTGAAGCTAACATCTCGGCAGTGGAGCAGCTGCTCCCCACAGCTCGGTTGCTCTAGCTATCACCACGCTGCATGCTGCTGGAACGTCGCCAGCCCAAATCTGAGATGTTTTCTGGAGTGTCCTAATTTCAGAGACAGCTCAGGGAGAGCTTCAGTTACATTGGTTTAACTGAGATTGTTAATCTTCTGTCAAGCCAAGGACGATAACGGCAACCAGCAGAGTATTCAAAAAGGGCTACCCACAGCTGATTTTGTTTAAAATTTTGGCCATTTGAAAACAGACCAATGTTCCTGCAGAACAAGGGGTCATGTTGATGTATGCTCATTTTTTTTTTACGTGCCTGCCCATGTCATTAATTTATCTGTGGTGGGTATCTAGAGACAGAATTCAATTGAATTCGACTGGCAGTAAAAGAGCTCGATGTATACTACCTGTATAGTACCGACAGGTTTTCCCTGTGTGTCAGCAACTACAGTGACCGTCTGCCTCCAGCTCCCCAGGAGGCTGGAATGCGATGCAATGATCAAAACGAAACAAACAAACAAAAAAACGAAAGAGCATTTGAGTGCGAAAAGTTCCGAGAGGCGCAACACTAAGGTGTATAGGGCATGCCTCAAAGAGTCTAGTCACCAACCCTACAGGTACCGGTCGCTGTTATGAGTGACCTTGGCCCGTACCCTGCCGCCGGCTGCGGCCCACGAGGCGGGCGGCCCCGGGTCGCCTTGCGCCAACGGGAGGTTCCCTGAGCGCAGCTCCGCCGCCGCCGCCGGGGCCGGCCTCTGCCCCGCCGGGCCCCCCCCCGGGGCAGACGCGCATCACAGCGCAGCTGCCCGCCCAGCTCAACCCCCAGGCTCCCGCCTCGAAACTCGCAGCGGCCCCGCGGGTGAGGCGGGGCGGAGAGGGGAGGGCCGCGCCGGCCGGCTGGAGCGGAACGAGGCGGGCGCAGGCCGCGGCCGCCCGCTAGGCCCGGCGCTTGGCCGTTGCTATAGGAACGCGCGCGGGGCCGCTCGCCCCCGCCCCTCGCCGCCGGAGCGCGGGCGGCGGGGCAGCCCCTCTCGCGAGAGCTGCGGCGGCGGCGGGCGGAGCGGAGCGGAGCGGGCGGTGGGGTGAGCTCATCCCGGGCGCGGGCGGGGAGCGCCGCGCAGAGCCCAGCCCAGCCCAGCCGAGCCGCCGGCAGCCGCCGCGGCAACTTTGTTGGGTGAGTTGCGAGCGGGAGCGCCGAGCCGGGGCGGGCGGCGGGTTGTGCTCCGTTCCCCCCCTCCTTCCTGCCGCGGAGCCGCCGTGCCGCTGACCCGAGGGGGTGCGTGGGTGTGCGTGGCGGGAGCGGCCCCCAGCCCCGGGGCTGCGTGGCCCCCCTGCCCGGTAGCCGGGGCCGCCGCTCCGGAGTTCGCGGGGGTGAGGGGGAGGGCTGGGGGCCCGGGCGAAAGCGGCCCGGAGCCCCGCGCCTCCGGCTGGCGGGGGGCGTCCGCTCCGTGTGCCGCCGGGACGGTGGGAGCCCGCCGAGCCGCTGCCCGGGGCCGCCCCCCGCCTTGCTGGCAGCCCCCGCTTCGGGCGCGCGTCCGCCCGGAGCGAGCCGAGCCGGGTGCTATTTTCCGGATTTGTGTCTTTTTTTCTCCTCAGGAAAGGCAGCCCCGAGCGGGAGCAGCGCGGCCGGCGCCCCGGCGGGAGGGCGGGCGGGCGGACGGCCGGCCGGAGGCGGCGGT